>VZSC01004835.1:27539-45503 GCA_013398225.1 Steatornis caripensis
GGCGGCGGCCGCAGCGAGGGGGGCGGCCCCCGGGGTTGCCCTTGGCTGCCGGCGGCGCGTCCCCCCGGTGCGGTGAGGCTGGCCTGCCCCGGCCCGCACGGGCGGCCTGCTGCAGTGTAAGGCATGCGTGTGTAACTAACATCTCACGAGTTCCCTAAACCCTTAAAGCAACCCTCTCCCCAACCCTTCCCTCTCCCCTGCACCAAAGAAAGTGCCTGGTTTTAGTTTGCCCTCTTGTATGTAGCCCGAGCCCCAGAATTTGCGTATTCCCTGTCTTTTCGGAAGCGATGGCTGCTGTGCAGCTGACTGCAGGTCTGCACGCTCCCTACTCCTCCAGCTGCAGCTTGGGAGGGCGAGCGGCCAGTCCCACCTCGGCATAAAGCTCCTTCATTTCTTTGTTACTTTTATTTTGATCAACTCAACCGTGCTACAAGTGTTCTTGTCCTGTGATGATAATTTCATCAACAGCTTATGTAAGGGTTGGATAACAGATACATACAAACAGCAGAGCATATGGTTGTTGCAAGATAGCGACATGCGTCTTCTTCCTAAAGCATTACAATGGTATGTATTATATTCCAGTTATAGTTGGTGGATGATTTACAGTCATTCCAAACTGTCACAAATATTGCAGTGCCCCCTATGATTTTATCAAACGTTTGCTAATTTGATAAAAAACCAAGATTGATTGGTCAGAGAGGGGGGCCTGATCCTGTTGTTGGAGGCAACTATGGCCCCAGGTTTGTGTTCCTCTCAAAACTGACCTTTTGAGCCTTCAGTGACTTTGGAGTCGACCTCTGTGGCTTGGATTGATTTCTGAAAGTTTGGCCTTTGCTGACACTGAGTGACACAAAACCTGAACTTCAAGAGGCCAAGTCCCTGGGGTGGGCTCCTTACACGGTAAGAATGCTGCATCCTGAGCCAGAAGAGCTGAGCAAGGGAAGAGGAAATGATGGAGGAAAGGGATTTTTCCCACATCCCACCCTCTTAGAGAGGTGAGTGCTATTTTGAGGTGGGTGTTCTCATTTCAGGCTGTTCTCTTACAGTTTATGCTCATGCTGTCTTGCCTAACATAGGGCACTGGTGGGCCTGTCCCTGTGGCACGTCAGGGATGGATCATTTGGGTGGGCAGCGGGTCAGCTTGAGTGCTGGACTCCCCTCCCCAGAGAAGAGCCCATCTGGCATCTCCCACCTGCTGGGAGGATGCCCTGTACCCGTGTGGTTGCCATGCGTCAAGCTTCTGTTTCGTAGAGGAAGACTGAGGATTTGCAGGCCTGCTACCTTCCTTTGATGGGGTAGGCAGTGCCTGTTTCTGACCGTAGGCCCTGTCCGTGCAGTGGGAACCATCCGGCTGGTGTTGGGGCAACGTGCACTCAGCTCCTGTGGAGGAGCTCCGTGCATCCTTTTGAGATAGTACTGCTTTTAAAATAATTCAGGACTTTTCAGAGGAGGGCTCCTGGGCCCCAGAGAAGTGTCACAGCTCTGTAGCCCAATGGTCAGCGCGTTCCCCAAATGCTGACCTCTGGTCCAAGGAGTACTGTTAGATGGTAGATAGGTCGTGAAACTCAGGCCTCCCACATTACAGCTGAGTAAGGTATACTTGGGGGGGGTGTTTTTTTTTTTTACTCTTGCATTTCCGAGAGGAAGGCGATTTATTTTTTTACTCTTGCATTTCTGAGGGGGAGCAGCCACTGTGTGTATTTTTCTCTGGAGCTCAAAAGCTTGCTATGGCAACTGAGTCCTGAAGTGTATTTTCCAAATCCAGCCTCTCGTGAGAGATGGGTCTAGGAAAAAGAACCACCACCAAAATGCCAGGTGGGGTTCCAGAGTTTGGTGTAACTTGGGATGATTTTTATGAGTGCAGAAGTGTGCAATCCTTCCAAAAAATTACTCTTGTGTTGGGATAGATCACTCCCTGTTGTAAGGAGCCATGACCTCTGCTCTAGAGCTCCTCTAGAGCTGTCCCAGAGGAATGCATTACGCACCTCCCTTGTCCACTTGTGCATCCAGATGCTTTTTGGCACCTGATTTTTAGAATACTGTCTCTGAGATCAGGAATATTTGTGTATGGTTGAGCTTATTGAGCCTCCTTGCATCAAAATTAGAGGGGTCGGGATAAACTGTAGGTCTTTGTTAGCCTGGCTCATTCAGCTGAGCTCACCTCGTCACTCAGCACAGCCTTTGCAAAGCGAACGTCTGTGCTCGCAGCCTAACTGCCCCAATGGGCCTAAACTGATGCCCGCGGTCTAACATGCACAAGCTGCCTCAGGGATTCCGTGTGTGTACGGACTGCCTTTTCCGAAAATCACATTGAAGGTAGGTTACAACATCCCTTCTACCACACGTGAACATAAACCTGTTTGAGAAAGCCACATGCAAGAAGAAAAAGTATGACTTTTTCAGTCTGAAGTGAAGGTATTTTTGATAACGAGTGGGGTACCACAGTACAAAGATAATTGGCATGTTAGAAATACCAGGTTCTCTAGACCTATTTATACATTTAGTAGCAAATTTAAATGAACGTGCACAACATAAGGGGAATGCTTTTTCCAGTTGCTTAGGTCCTTTTGATCTGTGCTTAGCAAAACTATAGATGATGATGTGCTAGAGTAGTCTTGTCTGCCGGAGGATATGTGGAAATGTTAAACAAATTGACTTTGCTGGTTGAAACTTTTTTCTTTGATAGGGAACTAGTAGTTGACTAGAGGACATCGCAAAGTTGAAAGAAAAACTGAAAAGACATATTCTGGAAGCTTGCTTCTGTGACTGTTTTTTCAGTCATTTCCCTCTCCAAGTTCTCTTCCAACCAACCAGCTCTACCCAAGTGCAAGCAGATGTTTTTATTTCAGAGGTCACAGGCTTATGTAAGCGGTTGGATGACAAGTGGTAATAGGAGTGGCGGAGCATGATGGCTTTTTCACCCAGTGCACCAAGAGCTGGAAGAGAGACTAATTGGTTGTAGGTGTTAGGAGACAGCATGGTATGTGGGCGGTCAGTCAACACAGGTGAGTGGGTTTGAAGAGCTTGAGGAGAGTGGAGGGAGTTTGGACAAAAATGAAAGCTTGGCAATTTACCAGTCTGAGAAATGAGATTGGAGAAACGGTGCCTTCAGAGGGAAGTTAATCCAAGTGTGGAAGCCTTGTTGTCTTGGTTTTCCTCTGACTAGCTTGAGGGCAGTCCTGCTGTGATGCAAGCATGCAGCCAGCTGGACATGAAGAGCTGGTCTGAAAGGCCACAGACCTTGAACTAAGTCTGGGCTCCTGAGCAGTTTGCTAAGTCAAGCTCAAAAATAGCTTTGCAGGTGAATTGAAAACTTCACCTAGAATTTGAGTGAGAGGCAAGATTTGTATTGTCCTGAGAGTTAACTCTGCAGGAATAACCGGTCCTGAGTCACCAGCGTGAGTCATCAGTCTTGAGTGGCTTCGGCATAGTGTTTGCCTGCTTTAGTGACAACACCAAGTTTCTTATTGTCATTGACACTTGTTAGAGCTGCGGAACCAAGGCAGCTGGGGGAAGAAAAAGTAAATGCAATTGTCCCTTGTAATTTTGACAGCCTTATTTTCTGACTGTCGGCATCAGTCAGGTAATGCTGTTATGCAAAGCTCAGCAAAGAAGTAGTCTGGAGATAACACTTCTGCGCTTCTCCATTTGAGAACAGAGATCACTATTACCAGCGGTCATGGATATCACTATCAGATGCCAAAAGTTAGTCAGATTTCCTGTAGCCTGGAGGCAGATTTGCTGTGCAAGTCTTTGGAGAAATAAGAAACGGACGATCTTTATAAACACTTTTTTCTTTCCTTCCTGGAATCCCTGTTCAGAAGAGAATTACACTTCAAAAGACAAGAGCAGTTGTAACATTGGAGAAAGACTTGGAATATGAATTTAATAATCCTTCTGCTTAGAAGGAGTGTCTGGCAGAAAAAAAAGTTGAACACATTTCACTCAGAGCCATAGTTAAGAATCAAAATTGGATAAAGACAGTACAAATTCTTTACAAAAGACTAATACTGCATCTGGATAGCAAGGCCTGTTTTGGTGCCAGGCCCTAACCTTCAGTCTGTTGTAAATTTAGCCTGATTCTCAGAAACTCTTAAGTACTTGTGCTTCCCATTGATGATTTTTCAGGAGCCTGAATGTTTTGCTTGTCAAGGGCCGCCTTTGCTAATTGAAATGTAAAAGCTTGACACTAACGTGAGTGTTACCTTGTTTGAAGAGCAGTGTTCCTTGGCTATGCATAGGTCCACACTTGCCTCTGCACGAAGAACCTAACTGTTTGCTTGCATCGTTCCAGGGTAGGTGCCAACATCAGCCAGTTAACGTAAAACCAATTTCACATATGGCAGTGGGAAAGTGGGAGAGATTTGTGGTTGCCTAACGTCATGGTTGGAGCAGTTTGGGTGACTGCAGAGGCAGGACAGGCAGAAGCAGATGCTCTCAGCAAAGATGAAACGGTATCTCTGCAGATCAGCTGAGGTCAGGGCACCCGACCTGCCACTTATTGTAGGTGTCAGAGGTGTGGCATGCCTGGTGTTTGCATGTGCGTTGAAACGTTCCTGAGATCTTCAGTAGGCTAGTAGCGCACCTGTGGGCGGTAGGGCCAATTTGGTTGTCGTTTGGCTCTTGGGAGAAATGAGGGCGGTCTAGTTAAGTGGTCAAAACTGGCATCTGTATCATTACTCCCAACTTACAGTAACTTTAGGTGGGGCTGGTGGCAACAGCCCTTTATTAAGAATACTTAACATTTTCCATTGGTAGATCCGTGCTAGATCCAATTCAGGCCAAACATTTCTTGGAAAACTTTGGTCAAAATGGTTATGCCGACTCCAAGGGCAAGACCAAGAAAAACACATCGCTTCAACCACATTAGAAATTCTTGTGAGCTTTGCCTTGAAATGCCCCAACATCCCCACACTGAGAGGAGAATTCAGGAGGTGGGCTTTTCTCTCTGAGGTGGGGCTGGGGAGGGAGAAGGGACTGCCCTTTCTGTCAAAATCCACCCACCTCCATCCAGTTTTAAGCGTTTGAATCATAGCTCGCATATGCTAGCTAGGCACTTACTCCTGCCTAGCAGCTAAAACTGCCAGCAAGGATATATCTTCATGGAGCAAACCTCAGCCTTCCGCATTTGCTGAATGGGCTGAGCACGTGCAGTCCCCAGACCTACAGGAGCGCTGCCAGGGATGTTTCCAGCTGCTCCGGGGCACAGCAGAGGCAGCTGCCGGACCATGGGTGCAGAGCGGACAAGTGGAGTGGAGGAGGAAGCAGCTTGTTTGGATGTGGAGAGGGAAGGAGGTGCAGGAGAAAAAGATACCATCCTCGGTGTGATGCACACACAGGAGGGCTGAGGGCTTGCAAGTCCATCCTGGGTTCCTCATCACTTTTTTTTTTGCATGCTTGAATTCTTAAAGTTTCTCGTTCAACTGAAGCTGGCTTTGAGTTTGTTTTTTTTTTTTTGTCATTGGTGTCGTCGTTTGTTTGTTCTGCATCCTATCGGATCCCTTAAAGATCCATACTAAAATGGGAGCTCTGTTTTACTGGGTGCTGCTAAAATGCTCCCCCATGCCTCAGTGAGCTTGCGGGATAACGAAGCAAAACAAGGAAGGTGGCCATGTCGGAACTGCGACTGGAATGTGGTCGTTGCTGGCTCCTACTGGAGTGATTAAGTGGGAACAGGGCCACATAGCTCCTCCCTCCCTTGAAAAACAAAAACTGTGGGCACTTGTACAGAAAACAACCCCTGTCTCTGTTTGTCCTTGTCTTGCTGCAGTTTTCTTCTGTGAAATCAGATTTTTTTTTTTTAGTATCATAGTAAGTTAACATAGGCATGAGGTTCAAAATGGAGTAGTCTTTATTGAAACCAGGAACGGGCAAATGTCCTGTCTGCCTGGAAATCTCCTGAAGCAGTGGCATAAATAAAAAGCAACCTGTAACTGCAGTAGAACAGAATGACTGGTCGCTAAAAAGAGCTTTTTTAAGGTTTTCATTAAGTGGCAGCTGTGATTTATCCTGTTCTTTACCATTTTGAGACAATTTTGAATCAAGTACAGTATCACTGGACATAAAGATTTCAGAGGGAAGCCAGGAGGAACATCCATTTTCATCACAGCATCTGTTAATTTTTAATCGCCTTGGGATAATTTTAAAATAGGCTGCAGGTGTCTGGAACATTCATGTGAGCAAGTCCTTCAGTTTGATGGCTGCCAGGGATAGAAAAATCCTCTAGTTCACAGGACAGTCAGACCGAGGAGCTGGGTGAGAGCGAAAATGCCGTTGACACCTTCTCAGGCATGGTCTTCAATGAGTAAAAACATTAAATAAATATCATCTGAAGTTCCCGGAGGGATGTGCTGGTGGGGTGTTTCACTTCAGAGGCTCTCCTATGAGTTCAGCTTGACTGGAAATGTTTAATATCCAAGAGGAGAAAAAAAAATAGTTCAAAGGATTTTTTTTTCTCGTCTTGAAAATATTCGATTCAGGGAGTGTGGCTCCAAGGGGAGCAGAGGAGGCAAACAGAAAACTTTTTGGCGGAGGGAGCTGGGGTTTTGTGTTCAGCTCAATGGCATTTTTTCTGTCTGCGTGCAACGTGCTATCCCGCGAACGCTGTGCTTGGTTCACTCTGAAATTTCAGGGAAGATTTTAGAGGTCTTCTAACTTCCGGAGACCCTCAGCAGGTAGTGCTCATGGCAGGCTGGTGTGGAAAGCAGGCAGCAAGAGAGAAGAAATAAAACCTGCGCCTGCACCCTTGTGTCCTGTCATCTTGGGCCACCTGCACAGGGGCCCAGGGGGTCTGCAGCCACTTCTCCTTGCCCCCAGGACAGGGAACAGGTCCTGCCTGGATTCTCCTAGCAATACTCCTGGGTAAATATTTGCCACCGGCAAATTTACAGCATAATAATACCCAGCCAGGTCAGCTCTGCCTCTGTCCCAGGGCGGCCAGAAAAACTGGCACAAGGGACTGAGCTGCTGAGAAGGAAGGTGAAATGGCGGCGACCTTGGTGTGGGGTGGGGGCGTATGGGGCCAGCCTCAGCTGCTGCCTGGGTAGGAAGAGGATGGCGGGCAGCTCCTTTCCCCCAAAACCCCTGAGCTGCCAAAGGCTGCACACCTCCAGTGCTGGTATTTGCCTGACTCAGGGGTCTCATCGTGTGCTGGGTCAGGTCACGGGCTTCCCACCGCAGCCCTGGGCCGCTGATGTGGTTCTCACATGGGGCTGACACCTGCACTTCCCAAATCCTCCTGCTTGCCTTTGTGTCGGGAGGGGAGGGAATCCAGGCCCCGGCTCGAGGAACAGCAAATTCACTTGCAGAGGAATGGCTATGGGCATCCCAGCTCTGCACGGGGGTCTGCCAGGGCAACTGGCTGCCTGTGAGGTGGGGGATGGCTTGCTGACATTGGGGAGGGGGGGGCACGGGAACAAGCACCTCAACCTTACCCCAAAGAACCATAACTCACCACATGCACGTCTCACATTATCTGATAGAAATTAAAGCTCCCCACAGTTGGTCTAAACAGGATACATTTATCCTCTGAAGGTTTTGGCAGGAAATTTTTGTAAGCAGAAAATGCAGATGACATAAACGGAAAGGCGATCCCCTGGCAAGACACAAGCAAAGTCTTCTGCTGTCTGTGCTCAAATTGAACAGCACCTCAGTGTAGTAGTCTTCATGTTGAGATCAATCAGGCTGTTTAAATAAATGAAGCATTCAAGCGTAGAAGGTGGTAAGGGAAGAGAGATGGAATTCAAATCTAAGGAATAAAATTCAAACCTCTTTGAGCCCTGAGAAAAGGATACGTCTGTTAAGCTGTGAAGAAATAAGTGATGGGAAGAGTCCATCAGATTCATTCTAAAATTTGTTATGAAATAAAACTTACTTAGGGGACAGAAAGCAAACTGAAAGAAATGGCAATGTAGCAGGAGGGTAGAGCTCTCCTAGCATGGCATTTGGTACAGCTTTGGTGCATCTGCAGGTCTTTCTGTTGGGAAGCTTCACACACTGGTGTATCCTTCTTCCAAAGTGAAGGTTTAAGTTAAGTTCTAATTTACTGCAACTAAACCTGCCAAGGTTTAGTTCTAATTTACTGCAGCGTCTTTGGAGGTGGCTGGTTTTTGTGCCAGTCCCTCAGGAAAAAAATGAAATGTTCAGATACACACCAAAAGGAATTAACAAGATTTTGGAGATGGATAGATATATATAAAAAGACATATATTTATGAGTGAATGTGTGTGTGTGAAATATTTCGCTTTGCCCTGTGGGGATGTAATACTAACTAGATACAATAGGACATAATACCTACGCTAAAACTAGAGTGGTAGAAGGAATATGTAGCAGAATTTTTCTGCTTTTGAAAATGTTTTTGCCATCTCCATGATGCCAGCATGACTGTGTTCCTATGGGAACAAGCTCCCTCAAAGCAAGAGGCTTCTATAGCAAGAGTAGGTGAATCCTGGCTAAAAATTTGGAGTCTAGCACAAAACTAAATATTCTGTAATATAAAGTATTCTGCAATATTCTGATTAAATGAACTCATTTTGGAAACTAATTGAAAGAGTTCTTTTCTACTCTGCCAATGAGGCAAGATGCAATCACCCACATTCAAACCATCATTAGGACTAACTGGTAGATCCTCAGTAGTGAAAGCTTGTTTGCATCCTCCTTGCAACCATGGTGTTACATCCCAGAGCTGCATCCTAATGATGATACCCCTTTTGAAAAGCATCGTACTGCAGGAGTAATCCCATAGGCTTTAGTGGGATTACTGCTGGATTAAAGTGCTGTTGTTTGTGAGGGAGCATATTAGAATCTGGTGTTATGTTAGCATTTGCCTTAAATGCGTATCTATCTCCTCTGAAAAACAAGGTCTTGTGTTGTACATTGGAAGAGTTTTGTGTTGGCTTAATGTTGACTTGCAGCAGGAGCAATGCTTACAGAAGCAATACAGAAGCAGGGACTTCAAAGCACTGTCAAATATGCCCTGAAAAGAAGGGATTCTGGGGAAGAAAAGCGTTGATCTGACTAGTTGGTCAGAAACCAGCACGATAGCTGCAGGTAGCTCCATACTTCTTTGAATCAATATTCTGAGGGTTCATTCCCTGAACTGAAGCTGATCAAATGTATCTCTGCTTTATTTTGAACTGTAAGCTGTTAAAATTGCCAGCAAAGTAACCATTATGCCCATAAGTGATATGAAGGAGACAGAACTTAACCTGCGGTTCTTTGCTAGCAGGTAATGAATGAACGTACTGGAAGTTACAGGGAGGCTGGAACTCAAATTTCCAGGCAAGCTTCTAAGTTGGGGAAAAAACACAGTTAAATGGAGTCAGATGTGCTGTACATCAAGGTTACAGATGCGAGTGAAACCTCGAGTGCAGTCCCATCGTGTCCCATCTGATACTACAAGTCCAGAAATACCAATTTTCTAGAAGAAATAAATGAAACGAGGGAGTTCTATCTTCCAGTCCTGGTCTTATCCCTCCTGTAACCACTGCTCAAATGTCTTCGCTAGCTCTGTTCTCAGTGCTGGTTCGTGTATGTCTTTGCTGGCATAGTCCTGGCTCCCGCTTGCTGATGCTCTAACATCAGTGCAACTCCCCTTGCAGCTCGCTTGAGGTGCAGAGGGTGGCCTGGGTGAGACATCTACATGCTGAAGGCACAAGGACCATTCAAGCGTGTCATTTTTCCTCTCATCGTTAGGGCAGGTGATGGTGAGATGGCCCTAAGAAGAAATCCTAAAGGTGCCTAAGACACCTTTAGATTTAAGGGACTGGTAAAAAACTCCAAGAAGAGGGTTTAGTGGTGATATGTTAGGAATCACAGTTGGTGTTGAGAAACTTGAAGCATGTTTCAGGAGAGATCTGCTGCCTGCACAGGTTTATGTGGTTACTGGTGTTACAGGCCACCCAGCAGCTGACAAGGGGCCACAAGGTCCTACTTCCCTGTACAGATTCACCTGAGTGATTGTTTATTTTGGGGTCTAGACAGCATGTTTGTGAGAAAAAGAAGTGAAGAGGAACAGGCTATAGGAAAAGGTTTAAAAATTGCAGAACTTCAATTAGTGTTGAAATTCCCCTTTCTAATCTCAAGAAATTTCCTACTGCTCTAGGTTTCCTACTGCTCTAAACAGCAGTGAGACGTTACCACCTCTCCCTATTTTTTGTTCTTGAGGATGTACAGGAATTTTAAACTGACTAACTACGATACCTAATCAGCATTTCTGTGGACTGAATGTAATATCTGATAATATATCATGAAGCATACTGTGACCTTGGAAACAACCGTTTGCAGTTTCTGTCTTTAGAACAAGCCTTATAGCTCACAGGAGAACCGCACAGTGAAAACATGGGTGTGTTTGTTAATCCTTTGTAGGCTCAGTAAGACGTGAATTTGTTTGAATAGCCATCTGCTGGTCTGAGCCTTTAGTATTCGCTTGCCAGCCAGAACAAGATAGGTGAGGGATATGTTGCTTTTATTGCTCGGTGTGAAGCGTACCTGGACTGCAGAGAGAAGCAGGAGGATGACGGCCTGTAAAGGTGAGAGGATCACAAATGCAGCCATGGTCGTTTGTCCCAGAACTTCAAATGCTCAAATTCAGTGTGCAATTGTTTCCAAAGTGGTTATTTTTAAAAAGGGCATCAAGTCGTTTTAGGCCGAAATACATTACAGAGTGTTAAGAGCGACTCCCATGAACCATCACTTTAATTGTGCCTGAATCTGTGCGGGTTTGCCCCAATTCAGAGCCAGAGGACAGCACACGTGGAGGCAGGACACTGTAATGCTCGGTGCCAGACAGACTGAGAGCCAAAGCTCTGAAAGGGGCAGGTACGTTCAGGGGAGGATCTTTCTTTTCCCTCTCCCATTTGAATATTATCTTGCGAATGTTATGAAATGTAAATGCAATAGCTTTGTGTGGGTGAAACCTAGGAGCAACTTCCCGCATGAAACGTGTGCCAGCCCTGTTCACCGTTTGCAAGATAAACCCTGTTTCACGCTAGGGTGCCCTGCTTTGGAGTTTCCTCTCCCCAAACAACAGCGGTATGGATCAGCGTTGCCCTGAGGGCCAGTGTTTTTAGAGGGGAGGAGATGCGCAGGTGGAAGAGAAATGGTGTGCAAGAGAGGCAGGACTGCTTTTTCGCCCGTGAACGCACCAGGATGGTGCTACGCCAAGTCGCCTTGGTGTGGCATTTGCTGGTTTTCCACTCGCCATGCAGACAAAGAGCCTTACCCCTGGACACAGACGTGTCCCCGACCTGGGCGGCGCTCCCGGCTCATCCCTCTGCCCTCCTGCAGCATCTCCTCTGGAAGCGGCGCGGCCCTGCATGCACAGCAGATGATTTCAGCAGGCTGTTTGAAGTCCATCAAAGCGATCTTTAACACAGTGTGACCGACTTAGGGGCTTTTTTCTTCTGCATTAGCTGCACAAGGAACAAAGTACATCTGATGCAGGACATGGCAATGCTTTGTCTTCTGCTGGAGCACAGGGGCTTTGGCAGGACGGACTGCCAGAGGAACATAATCTCTGCCCTTGCTCATCCTGACCAGGGCTGATGGAGCTGTTTTTCCAGTGAATTTCCAGCTAGGCTATTAAAATAAACTTCTCCCTGAAAGCTTCTGCCTTGAAGCAGCCACGCTACCTCTGTATTTGCCTTCTTTCTGTAAATCTCTGTGCAGTTGAATGGGACTCTCCTCTCCTAGGCTATCCCCTGAGCAGCTGAAATTACCCTCTATGCAATCTTAGAGAGCACTAATACCTCACTTTAGTCACACAAAACCACTCTTTTAAGGACTTAGAGGCATCCTGCCCCTGTGATTGATAGTTATCTGAATGCCAGCCGCCAGCTATATCGTCCCTTGCGTGTATTTTGTCATTAAGTCACTAGGCAAGAGGGTTGGGTTTTGTCTGGTTTTGTTTTGTTTGTGTTTTAATCATAATTATTTGCAGCCGAATTCTAAAGTCCATGGTTAGGGCCCCTACAGTCAAATTTCCTTTAACTCTTGCTAGGAGTGGGGGAAATTGAGTCACGACCTTATGAGCTGAACATAAGCAAACAATCTGTCGTGGAGAACTCACAAGGGGATAAAAAAAATGCGATGATTCAAGGCAACAATATCCTCAACCTGAGATCATCATTTTCAGGAAGGCAGGGGGTAACAGCTGTCTGTTCATCAGAATATTATATCTTCCTGCTGTTACTGCCTTGACCCTAAATAAAACCTCTAATGCCAGCACAGCGGCATGGCCAGGGAAGGCAGCGATGGCAGGAATAAATTCCTCACTTCTGCTTTGGGAAGGTTTCTGTGGACAGGGTTGTTTTTCTGGAGCCTTAAATAAATTATTTTTCCTGTTAGGTCCAGAACTTGGAGATTCAAATAATCTCCCTCCTACCACAGATCCCTTTCTAAAAATCCTAGGTGAGGGGTCCCCATCCTGCTGAAGATGTAATTGAAAGGCATATACAATACAGTGTTTAATTCCAAGATTTCCCTGTATTTTGGTTGAGAAAACCAGCTGGATTCTGAAGCTTAGGTTTGGATTCTGAAGCTTAGGTTGTGCTAGATTTAAAAACACATGTCCATCCAAGAGCACAACATGAATGAATACGAGCATTAAATTCTGCTGACCGTTCACTTCCAAATTTTTCCGCCACATGTGATTCCAGGACAAATATTGATTGAATAACCTCCATGTGTGTAAAGTGTGGCCTGACACCCAGAGTGACCTTTCTCTTCCGTGTCTAATCACCAGAGATAGCTGTAAGCTTCCTTTTGTATCAAAAATCTTGTTTCATAACCCAGCTCCCCTGCTCTTTGGAACTTGAGTTTCTCTGTTTGTTTGTTCAGCCAGCTGAGGTCTGCTGGGATATTTCTCTGTTTGATTTGCTTGTTAGCTTTGTCCCTGGCTGAAATGGCCCAGGGTGGTTTGTTCAAGGCTTTTTTTTTTTTTTTTCTGGAAGAGTTGGTGAAAGGTTTTGTTCTCCACGAGTCGGCGGGCATCGCTTCACGTGAGGTTTGCCTCGCTGCCTGCTGCTTGTCCGCCAGGGCAGGCAGCATGGTGTGCATGCACACGTGCGGGCACCGAGCCTCCGCCAGGTCTCCAATGGGTTTTATCCAATAGGCCTCTGTTTTTATTTATAAAAGCACCAGCTGATATCTTTAGATGCTGATTTTTTGGGATGCAAGGCGATGACAGCTTTTCTTCCAGAGGTGCTGAGCCCTTGGGGCAGATGGAGAGGGGAGGAGGTCGGGGCCGGTTTTTGTTTGGGGGTGGCTTAGCCAAAGCTGGGGAAACGGAGGATGCAGCAGAGCGCATGAGTTTGGATGAAACGCTATCTCTTAGGGATGCTCCTTGTTACAGGAAAAGATGAAAAATACTATAATCGTCCTTATCATTGCTTTTCACAACTGCGGAGTGCAACATATAAGCCTCCTATAGAGCCCACAGCTTCCCTGGAAGCTTCCCACAGGAAAGCCAGGGGAGCGCCGGGGGCCCCACGCACACCTCAATACCCAGCCACCCTCTGCGTCCTGAGACATGTGCTAGGAGCTACGGCTGTGGGAGCTGGGGACGGGACTCATTTCTCTGTCATTCGTGCCCTCACTGAAACTACCGATGTCCAGGCCTCCAGCTCCCAGCAAGGACCTGCGCGTTTGTGGAGCACACATTGCTCCCTTCTAGCCTAAAAACCAGTATTATTTCTTCTCATGTTAACTAAAAATATTCATATTGATTTCTCCTGAGCTTATGATTCTTACTTCTATATATAAATATATATATATGAAAATAGACACACACTATGTATATATCGATAAATATATATATAGCCCTTCTCTTCTCACAGCCTGAGCAGTCCCAGTGAGAGGACAGTAACTTTCCATCACAAATGCTTTTCCTGTGACTGTTGTTTTCTAAGCCTGCCACATGAAAATAGACACAATATTTTNTGTCCGCCAGGGCAGGCAGCATGGTGTGCATGCACACGTGCGGGCACCGAGCCTCCGCCAGGTCTCCAATGGGTTTTATCCAATAGGCCTCTGTTTTTATTTATAAAAGCACCAGCTGATATCTTTAGATGCTGATTTTTTGGGATGCAAGGCGATGACAGCTTTTCTTCCAGAGGTGCTGAGCCCTTGGGGCAGATGGAGAGGGGAGGAGGTCGGGGCCGGTTTTTGTTTGGGGGTGGCTTAGCCAAAGCTGGGGAAACGGAGGATGCAGCAGAGCGCATGAGTTTGGATGAAACACTATCTCTTAGGGATGCTCCTTGTTACAGGAAAAGATGAAAAATACTATAATCGTCCTTATCATTGCTTTTCACAACTGCGGAGTGCAACATATAAGCCTCCTATAGAGCCCACAGCTTCCCTGGAAGCTTCCCACAGGAAAGCCAGGGGAGCGCCGGGGGCCCCACGCACACCTCAATACCCAGCCACCCTCTGCGTCCTGAGACATGTGCTAGGAGCTACGGCTGTGGGAGCTGGGGACGGGACTCATTTCTCTGTCATTCGTGCCCTCACTGAAACTACCGATGTCCAGGCCTCCAGCTCCCAGCAAGGACCTGCGCGTTTGTGGAGCACACATTGCTCCCTTCTAGCCTAAAAACCAGTATTATTTCTTCTCATGTTAACTAAAAATATTCATATTGATTTCTCCTGAGCTTATGCTTCTTACTTCTATATATAAATATATATATATGAAAATAGACACACACTATGTATATATCGATAAATATATATATAGCCCTTCTCTTCTCACAGCCTGAGCAGTCCCAGTGAGAGGACAGTAACTTTCCATCACAAATGCTTTTCCTGTGACTGTTGTTTTCTAAGCCTGCCACATGAAAATAGACACAATATTTTCATTTTGGTTGTCCATAAATAAATAGAAATTTGACTTCCAGAATATATTCCTAGAGCAAATCAAGTTGTTCTATAATCGCTACCTCTTTAAAACATACTTTTAGGATTCGCATGCTTTATAAAGTACTGGGACGATGAACCGAAATCTCTGTCACACAGTGGTTAATTATAGCAGTTTCGGTTTTGGTTGGTATTTGCTCCGTGAGGTATTCATACCTCAAACCAATATGCCCACATCTTTTTGTTACATTCTCTTAAAGATGTGACCAAAACCAAATCTTAGTCTTCATAGATCCAGGCCTGTGTCTGAAGCCGTGCCTGTGCCGAACCGAGGGGACGAAGTGCTGTAGGAAGCCCTCTTCCTCCCCTGCCTGGTGTAACCCGGCCAGTAAAGGCTGGTGTGCAGACTTCAGCTGCCGGCAGAGCTTCCCTGGGGACTGCACCCTCCTCCTCCTTGGCGTAATGGCAGGAGATCGTTTTCCCTGAGGATTTTCCACAGAGAGTCTATGCTTTTAACATTAACACAGCCAGCGGAAAGCAGCAGTGCCCCAGGTGTGGTATTGGCAGTGTAGTCTGCAGGGAGAAAAGCAACTCCTTTCTTTACTGCTGAAGCCCATTGCACCTCCTGAGATCTTACTGGGACCTCCAGGTGGGTCACATGTCAATGTGGACACCATCAACTTCTGCTGGCCTGCTCCTCCTCCTTGGCTGCCAGTGACTGCTGGGTGTACAGCTCATTCCCTCTGCTTGAGGAAGATGGCAAGACTTAGGAGGGACTTAACATCGCCTGAGATTTGGATTTTGCCCACTGTGAGGAAGCACTGCTAAGGCAGCCTCACAGCACAGAGGCAATCTCAACACAGTCTGAGAGGAAAATACGGAAACATGTCCTTTAATGCCCAGCACAGGGATGTCATCAGTGCCTTTAGCTGGGACCCTCTGGCAGGGTGGCAGGACGCTCCTGCCCTCTGTGTCAGGGCATGTGGGACGGCGCTGTCCCACAGAGATGTTTTGCTCATTCCTGCTTCCACTGGGATATCTGCTCATTTCACGTGGGAACAAGCCTCCCCCTGCCACGGAGGGCGTAAGCTGTATGTCCAGACACAACCCCTCATGCAGGAAATCTCAGAACTGCTGGAAGCTGGTGATGGTGTGCCATGGGAAGAACGCCTTGCCGACCTTCATCTGTATCTTTTTCTATACTCTTTCTCTAAGTCACAGCTGTAGTTTAGTGGACCTCTGCTCCAAGTACATGTTCTGCTCTTCCAATGGCTATCTTACAGACATCTGAACCAAGCCCTGAAGCTGCCTTTCAGTTTTAAAATTCTGGTATGTGGGAAAGGGGAGCTTCATCAGGATCTGGCCCTCGGTGAGGATGGCTGTCCATGCAGCATGCCCAAATGCTTGGTGCACTGACGTGGAATAGATTGTGCCAGACTATTTTATATTTGGGTCACTGTATTGACTGCTCACTTTGACCGGTATGTCTCTCTCTGTTCATCTCCCTAGTACGTGCTTTGGAAATCCCTGCTGCGGAGATGTCCACGTGCTGAGTGAGCAGGCTGAATATTAGGCGGAGGCTAGAGAGATCCTTGTTCCTTTTCTTAAGACATGCATGGTCAGAGGGTTTTGTAGCTCAGGAAAAGCACATCTGCCTTCACCCAGCTGTTTCAATCAGTTTAGAGTTACTTTGCCACATAGCAGGGAGCTGGTGAGATGGATCAGTCTTCCATCTCCTGGAGAGCTGAATTTGAAATCCCAGCTCAGCCTCCTTTAGGATGATGGTTAAGCTGCTCTTCTTATGTGCCTCTCTAAGCCCACTCACCACAACCAAAGTGTGCAATTTTTGCAGCACTGCCGGAAATGTCTGTTCCTCCGTGTCTCCTCTCTTCTTTAAGGCCCATTATTGCAACAGTGGGGGATGCTCGTTGCCACATGCTGTCAAGTTTTCAGTGCTGTTAAACCTTGGGACAAGGAATCAATGTCTTAAGGCAGGGATGCCTGCTTTGTTAACTCCAGTTTCGCCACTGATCTAATCCTTCTGGGCACTGCAACTTTATGCATTGGAGGAGGCTGCAGCATAGAAGGGATACCAGGAGTCTCATGCGCTTTCTTCTGTGTTGGTCTCCTTGGAAGCTACATGTGCCCGTCTGCCTCTGTACAGCACCTTCCTCCCTTCCCTCCCCTGTCTCCTAAGACTCATGGACCTGATGCTCATGGTGGCTCTGCTGTCTCAAGGAACTTACCTGAGGAGAGGGAACTGCATGTCTGAGCACAGGGAGAGACGAGGGACCATTGGTCATTTCCCTTCCACTAGTCCCAGAGAAGAAAGATCATGCAAGGTAGAAATTCTCTGGCTTTAGAGAGGAGATAGGGAATACAGGCACAAGCCAGGGAGATGGGCGTCTTGGAAAAAGGGGAGATCAGGCCAAGCTGTGCAAAATGCTGCAGAACGGGGCACAAGACTTGCAAGGAAAGCCAGGTGGTGGTATTGGCACCTGACAGTGTTGTTTCGGGCTGCGAATTTTTCTGTACCATACCGCACGGAGCTGGTGCATTATCCACTGTTCCTGTGCTACGACTTCTAAATTAGAATGTTCTTCCAAGATTTAATCTTTTTCTTATCGTGAGGCTGTTGGGTGGAATTAAATCCTAACTCGCATCCATCTGGGAGCAGAAAACATCATTGGGGGCTGAAGAGCAGTTACTGCTGAGGAACCATCATGTTGAGATGTGCTCCGCGCTCCTGCTCATACAGCTCTCTGAGGCAGAGGCTGCTCCTGCTTTGCGGTAGCAGTGCCCACACCTGCACGTGGGTGGTAGATGTCAGTACGGTGTGATGCAGACGCGGATGGATGCCTGTCCCCATCCTGCAGGCGGGACTGCGACCGAGTGAGCTTTCTGCCTAGCGAAGCACCTGCAGGGGCACAGCTTGGACAGGAGCAAACGGGAGATGACAATACAGAGAAAAAGAGGAGGCCTGATGATATTGGCTGCCCGGCTTGCATACATCACCAGGTAAATCCAAGCTTGTCCCCAAGGACGCCTCCAAAGCAGCCCTCTGGAACTGACATGTTTATTGCCTCCCTTTTTTTTTTTTTTTTTTTTTTTTTT
>VZSC01004835.1:45637-60703 GCA_013398225.1 Steatornis caripensis
TTTTTTTTTTTTTTTTTTTTTTGGCCATTGTCTCTTTCACGGAAAGCATTAGAAATCAGGAAGGATGCTTTTATTCTTACCTTTTTTTTTTTTTACCTAGGGCTGCAACCGAAGCCTTCATCACAGGACTGTGTCACAGCCCCGGCTGTGCGTGCATCCCATGTGGCAGGACTGCCTCCTATCAATGCATGGATTTGAAAAGGTTACTTAAAAAAGCTGCTTTGCAGAGGGAAGTGAAAGTGTGGACCAGCTATTCACACTTAGCAATGCTTGCAAAGTGCAACCCTCTCGCTTAGGACCAAGAAGGAGACAAGTAAGTAAGGCTGACCTGCTTCCGCTGTGTCTTTTATTTTCCTGGTGGCAGGACACAAGGCATCACCCGTGAAGTTTGCCATCTCCACTCAGTTAGGCAGTGGATCAGTTGTTCCAAGCAGCGTCACAGCCAACCCAGCCTGTCATCCTGGTGTGTGCTGGGGTCACGTTTCCGCTTGATACCATATCTCAGGAATTTTAAAGGATCTCAGGAATTTTAAAGCATTCAAAAGCTTTCCCTCACTCTGCTTTCGCAAGAAGGTTTTCCCTGTGCTTATTTACAGTTTTAATGCTCAGAGCAAACAGATGCTTTTTTTGAAACAGGTCAGACTTCCCAGACTCGTAGGAAATACTCTCTGCTTTATTTTGCACTGTTTAGTAACCGAAGCTAAGCACACAAACTGTTCCTGTGAATAACCTGAGCTGTTTCCCCATTCAGGGCACTCGTCGCTCACACTGAGAGCTCTCTCGCAGCGTAAGTGGTAGGAGACCATCTGTGCACGAGCTGGAGAAACTTATGTAAATATTGCTGCTTTGGGGCTGTTATTTAGAAGGTGTTGGGCTAAATGATTTATTAGTGTGCTCAGCTCTGACGCTGAGAGGGTTCTTCTCAGGTTGGCTTTTATCACTGACACCTCCTTATGGGGTCTCGCTTACTGGAAAATTCCTAGTAACTGGATAGTGGGAGGGACCTGCAGCCCCAGGTCATGTAGCTGATGATGTTGTGCTAGTAGCTGTGTAATCCCTCATAGCACGAGAGAGTGAAACCCACAGGCACATCCGTCCTGGAGGCATGACCCTACACTAGTGAAGTCCCTTGGGAGAAGCTGCAGCCTCTGCACTAGTTGCAGCGCAGTTTCTCCCTCTGTAGTTTCTTCCTCTTACTTTTGCGTAGGGGCTGAGTTAGAGGTGCCAGCACAGCACTCAGAAATGATGTCCCCCTTTACAGATCCCTGAGCAGCCACCAGCAGAGACGAGGCGGACCCCGTGTGTCTGTGAGCATTCCCTGTTTAAGGGAAATCCTTCATTTAGAAACCCCCGTAGTCTATAACTCATTTAATATCAGACTTCAGGTCACTTATTCATCCCGACTGCTTTCAGCATAGCAGAGCCCTGGACACGGGGACTCTGTTTTGACGTTCATGAAGCTTTATTTGTTGGAGGTCGCTGGATCCAGCAGCCCAACAAGCAAGGATAGCCTGTGGCGAGCCGGAGCACCAATTCCCAATAGGCACACACACAAAACCTGTACACGTGACCACACTGCACAACCCAGTGCACACGGCACTTGCACAAGCAGCACGAACAGCTTNTTATTTGTTGGAGGTTGCTGGATCCAGCAGCCCAACAAGCAAGGATAGCCTGTGGCGAGCCGGAGCACCAATTCCCAATAGGCACACACACAAAACCTGTACACGTGACCACACTGCACAACCCAGTGCACACGGCACTTGCACAAGCAGCACGAACAGCTTCAGTCCTGTCCCTCTCTATGTCTGATCGGGACGAAGGTCCCTCGCTGGGAAATACATACAGACACACTATGCGGGCAGCAGTTGTCCTCATACATCCAGTCTATCCAGTAGCTGCTGGCACCTGGGGGGGCACGCAAGCCCCCAAGGGCCCACTCCAGTTGCAAGCAGACAGACCCCCCTGCATGTGTATGTACACACACACACAGTTAGCCTGGACCCCCATGGCCCTGCCGGTAGCCAGCTCCTCCAGCTGTCTCACAGGCAGGGACACACACACATCTGACCAGGGCTTGTCTCTTCTTTGATACCTGGCTCCCAAGCCACCTATCCCACTTGCCTGCCTGCAACAGTAGGGACTCCTCTACCCAGGGAAATAGTCGGAAATGGAGTTTAATGAGCAGACAGGACAAATGGCAGCGATGAGACGCAGGGTATGGGCAGACAAGCGTACCGACCAGCTGCTGTTGCCGTGCACTGGTCTCCTTTATCCCCTAATTTTCCCACACTCGTTATTCCCCAGACCACCATGATCCCTCCCTTTTGCCGCTTTTGGTTCCTCCCCATAACATCCTATAAATTGTGCAATCCCAAGCTGCTGTTCCCCTGCATCCCATAATGTGCCACTACCCGCCCTGAGACCATCTCCTGTTGTCTCACCCTGATGGACGTCACCCCTGGCCCATGGGGCTGAGGCTCCCCTGGGACAGCCCCGCAAGTGGCAGGGAGGGACTCATATCCCCAGTGAGGTTATTAGGGTCCCCCCACCTGCTGTCGTGGCTCCGCACTCCTCTGTATGTGTTGCGGATGAGCCTTTCGTCACATAACAACACCAGGTCTGATGTGTGGAAAACTGTTTGCCCTCCCAGGTTATTTTGAAAGCTTTGCTTAAATAAAAGCAGAAATTTATACAATCATTTGATTGTAGGGGCTGGAGCTTTAGCGACGCGACAGCTGTGGGCTTGGCGGTGAGATCATGAACCTCAAAAGCATTGCAGCAGTGAAAATGGGAAAAAGTGGAAGGGTCTGAAAACACACGTAATGCACAAACTAAGTAGCAAAAGAGGAAGAGCTCAGAAGGGCTGTAAGCAAGCTGGGAAACCCCTGGAATTTCAGTGTTAAAAATTCATCAAACCTCCCTGATATAAAGTTACATGCAGGCCACTTCTGTGCAATAAATGAGTCTGTATTATCCAAAAACCTTAAAAAGGCTAGTGAATGGGCAGTTCAGAAATCCTCCCTGGAAAGTTCTCCCTTTCAGCATCAGCCATGGCCAAGGAATGTCAGCTCTTTTATGTTGGAGTGGGGTTTTTTTAACCTTCAAAAGCATGAGAGATGTGCAGAGCAGCAGATATTCTGCTTGATGTCTGCAGGGACAGCAGCCACAGACGTAATCACATTATTTTATTTTTCTACGCTCTGTTCCCGATAGTTTTCCACTTGCACGATTTATTCTTGGTTAGTATATAGCATAAATATGTAAAAAAGATGCAGTTCCCTTTGCCTGAGTAGCAAAAAATACAGAAAAAGAGGCAACTAAGATATAAAATACAGTAAGTCAATTTGAAATATTCAATTCAACAGCCACCAGTTGTATGATGGCTCAAGAAAAGCCGCGAGAGTAGATTAGTCTGAATTGCTGAGTTTTGAAAGTGGCTGTAGAACAGGCCAGGTTTTGACAAAAGGGTCTTGGCCATCCTTGTTAACATGCTTCTCAAACTCTGGGGAAACAGAATATTTTCACACAAAACCCCCTCCACATGGGTTGCCCTCTGCCAGTGCCCCAACCTCACAGCCAAGCTTTCTGCAATGGGATGTGAATTACAGCGCCTTGCTTTCTAATTGCTTAACTCCATCGCGTTTCAGAGCATCTTGAGTCTCTTGCCCTTTGAAACCAGATCCCCTTTTGAAAGCATTTCAAGTTAGTCTGAACCGAAAGCCTGAATCCAGAATTGTGGGAGACATGGGATATTGCTGAGGGAAATATTTTACCACTAGGAATGCAGACGATGGCCCTTGGCAGGCAAGCATCAGTTTTGTTCCTGAAAAGGTACGTAGATCTAGGACTTGGAAGAGTTGAGCAGATTAAAGCAGGGCGCTACCTCTAGGTAGCAAATTAGAGCAGCAGAAATAAGAAGTGCTTGGTTTTGGGAGACTCCTGCGAGTCTCGTAAGCATATGTTGAAGGCTGTTGCCTCTAGGAGAACGACTCGGTACTTACTACAGCTTGTGGGTGTCTTTGCCTGGTGTAAAAAGAGTTACCGCGGGTTATGGGGACATGGGCGAGAGCCCCTAGAGCAGGTCATGTGAAGTTTACATGCTCGTTTGAAGTAACAATTTGTAGTCTTCTGGTAATAACTGCCTTAAGTCTTAGTCTTCATATTCTCATGTCCTTCCCAGGTCAGTCCTAGGATAAACAGATTCTGCAGAAGTTTTCTTCTGAGAAAGCCCGTGAGATCCATTTTTATATATACTGAATTGGAAATAGTTTTAATCACAGAGGGAAATATATTTTTTTTAAATTGCTTCAGTGCTAGTTCACATTTGCTTTAAGGAACATAAACGCCTTTATAAATGAATCCTTTTCTGTGAGGAGATCATATATGCAGTAACTAAACAGCTGGCACAACCTGGAGACCACCAGTCCCCACAGCACATACCTGTCTTTTTAAAGAAGTATTGATCACATTTAATTACTTACAAAATCTTAGTTTCCATAATACTACGTTAGAACTGTTTGGTAATCTAACGTCTTGACAAAATTTTCACAAAAGCCTCCTTTGCTTATTTTTAGCGTGGAGAAGAGCCTTAACAAAGTTTTGGTGAATGCAGTTGTGGAGGGGCTTACCAGTAAGCACCACTCATCCAAGACTCCCCCAGCTTGAAGCTCTCCATTGACTAAGACAGAAGATAGAGCAGATGAGACATACATGCAATTCCTTTCTCAGGAATGTATAGTACCTTTCAAGAATCACTAAGAAAATATTCGGTGTCGATAGTCAGAAGTTGAGGAATAGAAAGGGCTTTTTGACACCTCCCTCCCCCCCCTTAAGCGGTTAACTCTTTCAACAAAAGCTTGAGAAGAGCAGAGTCCTATTTCTGATGATTTCATGTGTTTATCTATTATAGACCAAGAGAGAAGTAGAGGAAAGTATGGCTGAAGACATACTCTTTATAACTTTCCATAATTCTTTTTTTCCTTGCTTAAGTGTCAAATTATTCGGACTAAATCCCATTAGTTTGTCTGAATGATTTGCTAAGCATGTAACAATTTATTAGCGATTAATAGAGTATATTTGGCAGGCTAGGAAACTAGAAAGTATTCAGTTGATATCCAGCAAGAGAAACACTTTAGAAATGCATATAAAGAGCACAGTGATTTCAGAGAGGGTCGTCATGATGGCTTTGAGTTTCTTGCCTGTTTCTGTTTGACAGTAATGATATAAACTGAATTGCAGTAGGACAGAGTGAAATACTTCAAGAAGTTTAGTATTTCAAAACCAAGTCTTTTAGATGTAATTTTGTGGAAAATTTGGGGTTTTGTTCCAAAGTGGAATGCTCCTACAGTTGAGTGTTTACATGGAATAGAAATAGGAAATCAGTTTTTCTGATTTGCAAGGATCAGCGTCTTCGTTCTAATTATATTCACCCTTACACTTGTGTGGTAGAGTACCTGTATTTTTGCAAACTACCTTAAGTAAAAGAAAATGTGAATTAAAATAATTGCCTCTTCTGGAACATCTGTTCAACATTAAAAGACTATCAACTCATTATCTGATACACATTATCCAAGATAATGTTAGCAACTTTTTTCATTTTATGCTTCTTTTCAATTGCAGCTTAAATTCCCAAGCTCTCTCAAATGGTGAGTCATTAGGAATGTCATTGCAGAGACTGTGTTTAATCTCTCTATCTTTTCCCACAACTGATTTACCCAAGGGCACAAGTAAAGCACATGTAACACGTTCCCAAAGGCCACCCAATCATTATTTCTTTCTTATCTGGCCTTATTTTATTCTTACTTTATTTAAAACTGTTCTAAAAAGACTCACCGCATTGGTAGTTTTGACTTGAGGGAACTGGGTGGCTTTATCACCATGAGGATTTGAGCTGATGACTGGATCTGAATTTTGTCTCCTCTGCTTCTTGTTCCACATGTTTCAGATCCACAGCAGTCTCCTGTCTATTTCTACTGTCTTTGGAGTACAGCCATATAAAGGTCTTCCTTTTTTTATCACTATGTTATTTTTTTTTAAAGCTTTCTCCACATGAAACCGATGGCTAAGTAAAAACAACATCTGGTGAGGTATTAAGTAAGTGAAAATTAATTAATTCAAAGCAGTTATCAAAGTTGGTGAATATGAAACATAAAAACATCAAAAACCTAACAAAAAACTACTCTGAAGTTCAAAGTCCTAGGTAAGAACGTCAAGGATGTTCTGTGTAAACTACTCCAAAATAAGAAGGGGAAAAAAGGGAGATCTTCTGTATTTCTAAATTGTGGTTAAAATTATATTTATTCTGGTACAGCAGTTGAAATGTGTCGTCACCATATGGAAGTGGTACCTTCAGATAAGAAATAGATGGAATAGAGGTAGGCACGGGACTCTTCGTACCATTATTTCTGGGGATATTTTCCTCACTTTTCTTGTCTGAATATCTCATGTTTGTCAACGGATTGTATTTAAAACTTTGCTTGTGCATTGGCTAGTTCCAAGCATAGCCACTTATTGGTGTAGAAAGCATGTACCAAACGTCACTGTTCTGATCTGGAAACATAGCCTATTTTGAGGATGTCTTCCCAGTAAATAAATGCTTTTAGCTTAAATCAGCTTTCCCGTCTGAATCTTTTCCCATAATGAAAAACTTTTCTCCCACGTTGACCTTAAGCTCCAACTAATTTTCCTAACAAGATGCTAAAAAGGAGGCTTGGCTATAAATGGGACTCTGATTAGCCTTGTTCATGGCTGCAGCTGGAACGCAGACAAAAACCATCCAAGGGCAAGCGGTCTTGAAACGACCTCCTCAAAGTTCCTGCTGGGCAGAGTTATCTCCCACCATTGGCAAGTGTGGGAGACAGACATCGCTGCCCTTGACTGGAGACTCCCAGTGCCTCTCTTCACAGTGAATGTGATGGAATACCTCCTCCCAGCCACCTGAGAGTCCATGTGGCTCTGCTGCGATGAAGCCTGCACCTCAAGCACTGTGCTCAGGATGCCAAATATCGAGCCACATGTGTATTCTAAAGAGGAGAAGCAGATTAAAATGAGTAGGAGACAGAAGGCAATTATAATCCAGGAAAAATCTCATATCAATATGACCATCAAAGGGAGAAGAGATTTATCTGTGTTTACAGCACTCGATTTCAGACTTGATGGTCAAAATGCATTGTGTATTTTTACAGCACATCCTTGTTCTAAGACACAGCAACGCAACCTGTGGTGACCCATCACTTTGCAACCTGTAAAATAATTCACAGAAGACAACACTGTTTCTATTACCTACAGCACATAATTTTTCCCTGTGCCGACATACAGGAAGACAAATGGTCCTCCAAGACTGCAGGCAAAGCACAGACCAAAGAAGCAAGAGGAATTCTGAGGAAAGTGCTTTACATTTCAGTTTTTAGCCAATGAAACTGTTCTACATGGGCGTGAAGCAAGCTTGATCCATCTTCCATTGAGTCAAACCTTGGGCTTATTTCTGCAAGGTCTCGCTCCCTCCCTTGGTAGTTAATTGTTCATATTTGTACACAGAGAACACTCCTGGATATTTTAGGCTCACTCTGTAAACGAGAACAAAGCAAAGGCTGAATATGTTCAGACCAAGCAGTCTTTCTACACTAAGACGCACAAGAGAAAGGTATCATCAGTTCGTTCTTCCAAATTCACCACAGCAGATTTCTTTGAATACAGCAAAGCCCTTTCTTTGAGGATCAAGGCTGACAAGCCCAGGTTGATTTTAATGTTAACTATTTCTAAAAAGAGCCCACTGATACCCCATGATGTATCAACAACTAGCACCTCCCCACACTCTTCCCCTCCCTCCTCTTTTTCCTCTGCTCTTCCCTCACCTGTAATTTTATTCTCTTTTTTTTCACAAGAGTTTCCATTAATCAGCAGACAGACATTATTTTCCTCCTGCTTCATTAGGGACAAGCCATTCATCTTTTCTGCGTGAGAAAGGCAAAGTTCAAAAGCACAACTAATTAAAAGCAACTAATGACCAAGCTGGCCTCGAAGGCAGTGCAGGACACGCAGCTTGGCCTGAGGACGTTTTAACAACAACCTGTGTGACTTTTGTGCTCCCAGTAGCCCAAGAAACTGTTTATGATCAAAGATTTGCTTCTCAGGCAGAGATCTGTTTGCAGACTGGACAGATAGCGGTCTGGATGTGCTAAAGCCATCAACTTGCCATCTTTATGTTTTTGGAAGTGACACTAGGCCACTGATTGGAAGGCTGTACAATCGTTGGGCCCTTGCCAGTGTCTACAGAAGCAGCTCTGCTGGAATCCCAAATGTTACCTTGGACCTGAGTTAAGAAAAGCTGAGTTTCAGAAACCACTTCAATCCCTTCCAACTGGGGTTGTTTCTGATGATGTCAAATGGATGGGTTTGTAGATATTACTCTCTCTTTGCAGGTTGTTACTATGCCAATGTCATCTTCAAGTTGTCCCTGTCATGGCTAATGTGGTATCATTGTGTATCTACATAGCTGTTTAAAAAGACACATAAATCCTAGCATCGATTACACTAAGCTTTCCCTTATTTCATGAAATGAGAAGAGGCAGCAGGTGGACACATCTGAATCCCAAGACAGCATCACTGACAAGGTGAGGAAACAAGCAGACGGCTGTGGCTGTCCTGGCAGGAGCGCCAGATGGTAGACGTATGACCCAACAGGCACTGCCATCAGAGATTCCCATCTGGATGCTCACACCTGACTACACGTGAAGAAATCTCCCCCGTGCTCTCAACTTGTGAGTATTGGCTTCGTGTAAGAAAGCAGGTGAATACTTGGCTCATAAACATTGGTTTTAATCAATTGTCCCAGTCTCCCCCAAAGACATGAACCTGCTTCAGCTTACGTTTTTTATTGGAAATTCCTTCTTCTTCACTGTTTACAGATGTGGAAGAAACCATCTCACCAAAGAACACTGTCCACCCCCCTGACAGCGCAGCTGACTGCAATAGCAACATGCTGCCATGCCACAAAGAGGACAAAGATGGCCAGTGCTAATTATGAATGTAACAATCTTTGAGGTTATTTTTTGTTTAGCAGACTTTCCTTGCTGGGTTTGACTGGCTCCTTTTTTCCTTCCATTTCCTCTGGGCAAAAAATATACATTATTGCAAGAGTTTGCTAAAAACATAGGTAAGCCGTAATCAGAAATTACTGGAAATAGAAATCTAACTGAATTTCCAAAATGTACAGATTTCAGTTATCTTTTTTGGTACAGAAAAGTTGCTCAGAATTCTGGCATTTCTTTAGGAATTTCTCTTGTGTTTTAGAAGGGAAGTAATAGTCTGTTTCTATTCCTGTTTTCAGATTTTTAAAATTGATATCTTACTTGTCAAGATGAAGTCTGGTTCTCAATAGTGAAATATTCTTTCTGGGATTAGAACAGCTAGGCAAGAGATCTAAGATTTTAAAGGCAACTGAAGTCTTAAAAATCCGGCTAACTGGAGAGAGTAGTATTTACACTGTTTTAAGCGTAAAAGCAGTTCCTTACTGTCCTCTAGTGGAGTAGTAGTATCCTCACGGACACTAATTGCTCTTTTCTGCTTCTAACTAAACCTGCTGCCCCTTACTGAGCAACCTTTCCTGTTTACTGCTGCCTGACTTTACTGGCATCTATCCCACCCCTTCTTATGTGCCTCCTTTTCACACTGAATCTTACCTTCTGCTTTGCAATTTCTCCCCTTCTTTTCTCTGTTCCATTTCTACTTGCACAGTCAGTAAGTTAACCAACTTTCTACTTTGCCCTCCACTCTTTTTCAGAACACTTATAAACAGGCTGAATGAAACGGGTCCTAGCAGAACTTCACTGTAATTTCCTCCCGCTGTGGTGATTTATGTACCTTTAAACTGGCATAATCCAGGAGAGAACTTTTCCTTCTGTACCACTAAATCTTGGCTCTACTACGAGCCGTCAGATGAACCACACTTTGACACCTTCAAAGAGTCTAAAAGACCATCAGAATGACTTGCCTTTAAGAAGTGTTGACTGTTCACATTATATTTATCTATAGGTCTGAAAATCTTGTTCGATGTACTCTTTTATCACTTAACCCACTGCTGCCAATACTCTGTAAAACTCATCGGGCTGCAGCTCCATCGATCTCCTTGGAGCCTTTTTTAAAGTCTCACGGCAGAATTGTCACTTTGTACTTCTTGCCCATCAAAGTTGCTTTAAGTGACAAGGTCCATGCTACAAGGAAGGGGTTAGTAGTTTCTTCTCTCGCTTTTGAATCCATGGGAGTAGGCTCCAGTCCTGGCAGCTTGCTGACAGACATTTCATTGACTTTTTCTGCCATTTCAGTTTAGAACAGCTCCACCAACCCATCCTGCAAAGAAAGGTTCTTAGGCACTTCCATAATGAACATCGGTGCAAAAATCCCAGCTTTTCTTGTCACCGTACCTTTAAATGTTCCCATTATTGTTTGATCATTTACTCTACCAACTTACTGTGAAGTTTGCTTCTTCTGATAGTTTTCAAAAATAGAATTAATTAAGAAACTTATTCATATCGCCTACTTCATAGCAAATTTTACATCTGATGAGTTACAATGTGCGTCCACTTTTCTTTTTGCAGACATAACTTCTACTTTGTAAAGGTTCTCCCTAGTTAAAAGCAGCCTCCTACCTTACTTTTTTGTCAAGCCCTTTTTTTTTTAATGGATAAATATTTATTCAGAACATGTAATACTTGTCTTACGATTTTCAAGCACCTGCAAGAATTCCACCTTTCTGGCAGCACCTGTTCATTTTCTTTAAAGTTTTCTAATTTTCAGGAGACTAGACTTACATTGGCATGGATTCTTTGACTACCTGCTCCAAGAAATGCACTTGTCCAGTGTGTAAACATTTATTGTCAGCATGTGTTACTATATATGGGGATGACTAAAGATTTTCATTGTTCTTTGGCTTTATGCCTTTGCTATTCCTTACGATATATCCCTGTGAAATGCTAAAGCAGATCAACCAACTGACTAAGTAGGTAGGGTGGAGACAGTGCCTAGTGATACCCCTGCTTCTATTTTTCTGCCAGACCTGTAATTTCAACCTCAGAGGATTTTGTGTTGCTTAGCGTTAGTTAAATTAATCAAAGTATTTTAGTTTTCCTTTTAGGCATATGCCATAACCTCTCCATCAGCAGAACCTACCACCACTCCTATATAATTACACGTGGAATTAAATGATCCTATCCACTAAGTTTTTAAATACATACTTTTTTATACACACAGACACACACACACATACAAAACATACAAGAATAGAAAGTACAGATACATTTCTTATATATATATATATATATATATAAAAGTATCTGTACTATCTGTTCTTTTATATTGGTTTAAGGCATTTTAATAGTTGTTTGCTTTATGATCTCTTTTTAAAGAGAATTCTCGCTGGTTGAACCTAACTGTTATTGTATGCTGCTTGAACATTTTATTCTATTCTAGAATGCTACTTTATTCTTAAGTATCTTATAGTGATCTTACGTAAAAGCATTAGCCTGCCTCTGTGATACTGTATGCTTTTACTCTCCAAAAGCAAGTATGAAGCTATATCCCCACTGCTACAAAAAATTAATTTAAAATACCTCTGGAGAATCCTTCACAATCTAGTGGACAGCAATGGTTATCACCTAGAAGTCCGTGCACAGCTGTCATTCAAATTTGGAAATAACAATGCTTATCTCCTTATCAATAAATGAGACACAGATACACAAACAGATTCAACTTAAGAAAAAAAAAAACCCTGGATATTCTACTTTAAATGCTAAGGAAAATGTGGTGCTATACATTTAACACAAAAATTTAAGAAAGACAGACTATGTGGGATTCCTGGAAAACAATGGACCTGTTATGAGCAGTCCAGACCTGATCAACTTAGAGCTCACAACCTGCTGAGTTGAAGGGCACGCCAGAGGGAGTAAACAAGAAAAGCGGAAGAAAAGTTGGTGTACATGGCTCGAAGGCGGATGCGGAACTGGAGAGGACTGACGGATGCGCATGAATAGCGTTAAGCAACCAATCATATAAAGATTTGAATGCGTGACAGCTGCTTGTAGCCAATGAGCTGGGTACANAGCTCGAAGGCGGATGCGGAACTGGAGGGGACTGACGGATGCGCATGAACAGCGTTAAGCAACCAATCATATAAAGATTTGAACGCGTGACAGCTGCTTGTAGCCAATGAGCTGGGTACACTATGTGTGATGGGATAGAAAGCTATCTATGTAACCCGAGGTAAAGGTAACACACTTGATCACGTTGATCGTGTGGCTGTGTTCGTAATCCCGTGCGCATCAAGTGGCGCCCGAACAGGGACCCTCAGATCCGCAATCGCGGAGGCGAGAATTGCGCCGGAGACGAGGGGGCGGAGGCCAGCCGTAGAGAGTGCTGCCCCGGCAGCACTCGGGAAGACGAAAAGACGGAGTAAAGGAAACTCGCCCTGATCAGCTGAGCGGCTGGGGAGCAGATGGGGTCCACGCTTATGAAAGAAGAAGAGGCGGTGATAAAACTCCTCCAGCACATACTCTCTAGGAGAGGACTAAGCTATGACTTGGCTACCCTGACCAGTACCCTACTCGGCTACTGGTATGGACCAGAGAGAAGGGCTTAATCACCTCGGTGTCTGCCGCCTTTGACCTAAAGACATGGTCAGAGATAGGGGCTGCACTGTGGGAGGAAGTTAGTAAGGGATCCAGAGAAGCGGGCAAATTTTCCACTGTGTGGAGATTGATTAACGAGACTCTGAAGGACATGAAGGCGGAGAGAAATGCAGCGGCGGCCGCTTTTGCCGCGTTCACCCCAAGTGGGGAACAGCCTGTTTCGGGGGCTCTGGGATCCGCCACAATGATGCTGTTTGCCGATCTGATGATCCCATCGGCAGCCCCTGCCCGAGGTGCAGGGAGCTCAACATGGGTGGAAAGTCGGTGATTACCCGCCTATGGAGGGACAATGGTGGAAAACGAGCAGCCCGTGCCAAAGGAAGTGAAGGAGGTGCTGCTGGCAGATCCACAGGAGTTTCCCCCCCACCCAAGCTCCAAGGAGAACAAACCGCAGCCGCTTTCCCTGAAGCGGGAGGGGTTGTATCCCCCGCTGCCATCCTGNCTGAAGGACATGAAGGCGGAGAGAAATGCAGCGGCGGCCGCTTTTGCCGCGTTCACCCCAAGCGGGGAACAGCTTGTTTTGAGGGCTCTGGGATACGCCACGACGGTGCTGTTTACCAAGCCGATGGTTCCATCGGTGGCCCCTGCCCGAGGTGCGGGGAGTTCAACACGGTTGGAAAGTCGGCGATTGCCTGCCTATGGTGGGATAACGCTGGAAAACGAGCAGCCCGTGCCAAAGGAGGTGCCACCAGAAGATCCACAGGAATTCCCCACCCCTGCCAAGCTCTGGGGAGAACACACCGCGGCCGCTTTCCCCGAAGCGGGAGGGGTTGTATCCACCACTGCCATCCTCCGCACTGCCCTCCCCGAGCCGGAAGACGGCAACATCGTCGGCAGGACTGGGGGAGGCCCAGTTAAGGGAGCTGGTGAAGAAGCTGGAGGCGCTCGAAACTCGTCTGGACAATGTAGCCACAGTGGTATCCAACAGTCCTGTCCGGAATCCGTTTCTGCAGGGGGGGCTGGAAGCTACAGCCGCGGCGGGGAACTTGACGTACCTGCCGCTGCCACCGGCTGTGGCAACGGGGGGGGGGTTGGCCAGGGGGAGGTTTCGGGCCAGGCGGAGGTCCCAGGGATCCGTCGCGTCGGTGGAAAAGTTTATTTAAGGACGCGCTGGTGGAGGGAGAGTTACATTTGTTGGGACCGGCTGTGGTAGCGATAGGAGGACAGGGAAAGCGATTATGGGAATCAATCGATTGGAAAGTGATAAAGGAAGCGAAAACGGCCGTGTCACAATACGGGTTAAAATCACCCTATACTACATCAATTTTACAACTTATCTTTACAGCACATCTGTTAACACCCTATGATATCCGCATGCTGATCAATACTTTGTTACCCCCATCCCAGCAATTGCAGTTCTTCCAAAAATGGCAAGCGGCGTGCGAGGCGGCCGCTGCCTCCCCCAGGCAGCAGGGGGATCCGCTGTATGGGGTGCAGGCACAAATGCTAATGGGAGCAGGCCCTTGTCAGATTGGCAAGTCCAGTTCGCCACAGAAGTATTGCAGCTGGGACAGGAATTGGCTTTTAAGGCACTTTCGATGGTGCATGATGAAAAATCCGGACCTGCCTTCACGTCAGTGAAGCAGGGACCAACTGAGTCATTTGGACAAGTCATAAACCGTCTGCATGCGGCGATCACAGGCACTCCAGATCTTGACGAGACCATGAAAGCGAGATTTCTTGACCTACTAGCTTTTGATAATGCGAACGAGAGGACAAAAAAGGCCCTTAGTGTGTTGCCAAAAGGTTCTACGGTGGGCCAAATGCTGGAGGCAGCCGAACGCCTCCTGGAACAGGAGAAAGCTGCTTCTATGGCCACGGCGGTAGGGGCAGCGGTGAGGCCACTGGTTGCGGACAAGTCAAAAGGGAAGAAGGCGAAAAAGTGTTTTAACTGTGGAAAAGCGTTTTAACTGTGGAAAAGCGGGTCATTTCAGACGGGAGTGTTGGAAACCGGTCGCGAAAGCGGGAGCGGGTAGTGGGGACACTGGAAAGATATGGTGTGTGAATTGTCAGCGCGACAGTCGCAGCACAGAGGAGTGGGTGTAAATTCGTCACCCTAGCAGTCGAACAATAACCTTGTCAATGCTTATAGNGGTCGCGAAAGCGGGAGCGGGTAGTGGGGACACTGGAAAGATATGGTGTGTGAATTGTCAGCGCGACAGTCGCAGCACAGAGGAGTGGGTGTAAATTCGTCACCCTAGCAGTCGAACAATAACCTTGTCAATGCTTATAGATACAGGGTCTGATGTGACTATCGTGTCCGCTTCAAAATGGCCTTCACGAGTGGCCCACAGCGCCAGCCCCCACTGGGGTGGTGGGCATTGGGGGTGCCCAGACTACGGCTGTTAGTCAAAGTGCAGTCTCAATCCAATTTTCGGATGGG
>VZSC01004836.1:3593-44457 GCA_013398225.1 Steatornis caripensis
TGTCAAGAGGATGGGGTCAGACTCTTCTCAGTGGTGCCCAGCGACAGGACAAGGGGCAATGGGCACAAACTGGAACACAGGCAGTTCCACCTGAACATGAGGAGGAACTTCTTTACTGTGAGGGTGACAGAGCACTGGAACAGGCTGCCCAGAGAGGTTGTGGAGTCTCCTTCTCTGGAGATATTCAAAACCTGCCTGGATGCATTCCTGTGCAACCTGCTCTAGGCTAACCTGCTTTAGCAGGGGGGTTGGACTAGATGATCTCTAGAGGTCCCTTCCAACCCCTACCATTCTATGATTCTATGATTCTATGATTCCTAGTGAAGCAGGCAGGTTTTGGCAATAGCAGCTTTGTTCCCTTGAGGGAAAGATAAGTATACTGAAACACACTTAGGCAGTCTTTGTGCTGTTCAGTTAAAAGACTAGAAGCACTGCATACCACAAAATCCCTTATTTATTTTGGTCACAGTGCAGCTGCTATTACTGGGAGCACACCAGGCTGATAACATCCTTGTGAAAAATTGAAAGGTGGTCCCTCCCCCACACTGTGGTATAACAATGAAACTTTTGTATAAAATGTAGAAACAAAAATGTATAGGTGGAGCTTTTCTTGATCATAAATGAGCTAGTTCACACCATTCCTATTTCTGGAGCAGACACTTACCTAACAGTAGGATTTCCTGATAGTCTCAAGAAGTGATTGTAGAAGATGTCAGAGCAAGACTGGGCATGATGGGTGCTGCATGACACTTGATGAGCCTTAAAAGCACCCAAAACAAGTACTGTCATGGCCCTCACCTCCACAGTGCGCTGTTCTTTTTCTCTCTGTTCTTACTGCCATGGTTAAGCCTGGGGAGCAGCTCGATCACTAGAGGCTCTTGATCAGGGGCTGTGGCTAAGGCACCACACAGGGAATTCTGGTTTCTTTCTCACATAGAGCCAAGTGGTGTCTGACTGAAGAAATAAGTTTTTGTCTATCCTCTCGTCAAAACTCTCAGCAAGGGCTAAATTGGTTACCAATTTTGTTGGGATTTAACTTCTCACTTTAAAATTTCCTGGGGTTGCTTAGAAATATGTTCTCAGTAACCTTTTCTTTGATATAAATGTCTTTCTTGCTCTAACCTTTTCATGGAAAATCTCTTTCCATTTCAATCCTTACTGTGCTAGTTAAAAAAGAAATAACTTTCGTAACAATCTTCAAAATATTTTTTGCCTTCTCCTACATTAGTGTCAGAGGCTAAGACATCTTTCTGTCTGTTTCCCTTTCAAAGGTTTTGCCTTCGCAAATGCACATGGGCCTAATTACAGCCCTTGGCCAGAATATTCCTGATGGAAGAAAGTTCACATGTAAAAGGCTATAGTATTGCAGTACATCCCATAAAAGAATCTGGAGGTAAGCAGTAATATCCCAACAATGAATACTGTTGTTCTTGAGGAGTAAGATCACTGGAAGGTTTCCCTCGTATTGGGGGTAAAAATTTTGGAGGATTGAAATCATGCCTACGTTAGCCTAAATTTGAGCTGAAAGGAAACAGCTTCCTCTGTCACAGAAGGATCCTTCACAGTCATTCACTTCATCCCACTATTTCCTCCCTCGGGGAAGGACACAACATCATCTCATATTGCAGTGTAGTACTTTGTGTGTAACTGTCTGTATCCTATGGTGATATAACTGAGATCCTGCTGTTCAGCAAACAGACCCCTTCTAGCACCTGCGTTCCCCTGTGACATGCCACAGTGATTGATGATGGTTCTCTGCTGCACTAGGCTCTATTTGTTCTGGAGTTAAAGGCATTGCTATAATGTACCTAAACAGCCTTTGTCCTCCACAGCTCTGTCTTAGCAATTCCAGCCGGTTAAAGGATTAGTGTCTCCATAAATACGTGGATCATTACCCCTGACAAGTTAGTGTTCGAAGTTTACAGTCACCAGCTTCCCCCAGAAATATTGATTCATTCATTTATAAATCTAGACTAGAGATGAGAGATGCCTGCTTAGTTAACTGTATTGTCACTTCTATTATGCAGCTAAGGTCTCTGGCACAGATATTGAAAATTAGAACAAAAAATCAGTGATGTCTTTGCAGAAAGTATCTCGTTACAGGACTGCACAAATCCCAGCATCAATGGGTACTTTGCATGCCCTCCTTATAGGTACAAACTTAGGTAATACCTCTCCTTAGTGCTCCAGGGATCTTGTTTTGTGATTTACATGACATGACATGACATGACACTGCAATTTCTCTCCACTTGCCCATTAACTTGGCAATACTTAGTTTGATTTTTTTCTCTCATTCTAGTCATATTCTGGCTTTATTTGATTTATGCTACACTTTCCTTTCAGTTTTTGAGATAACATATTACCTACCAATCACTGTCAGGTTGACCTAAGGCTTTTACAGAATACCTACATTTCGCTCTGATTTTGCAAGTGTCTCTCCTAATGCTCACCCTCTTCAATTGTATTACCAAATACCAGGGGTGATTGTAATCCTGTGTGTGCTAGTTACTCAGACTCCAGTATCATTCTGATCTTTTATTAGCAGATATTCTTTACCAGGTACCTGTTTACTACCTCACTCCCTCTTATCCCCTTTTTTTGTTAATTTTCATTACCCTCAAGGGTGCTCAGCATCACTAACCTTTGCCTCTCTAACCCAGGGGTCTAATGCTATTTTTTTTCAGTACAGGCCAACAGACTACCAGACACCAGTTTCCCTATCTGAGTCACATTCACCATAAATGCTTGTGGATAACCAGGGTTTAGCGGTGATACCCTCTGTGTAAAGATTTTGGCAGCCATTTTTATGATACTGAACAGTCAAACTATTCCAGAGGGTGCTGGCATCTCTGACTATGTATTTGCAGAACATTTTCACCTTTTTTCCTCAATCCTATATTTAGCTTTGGTTAAATATGTTAGCACTGTGTAACACATGCCGTCAGACTCATAATAAAGAGCAAAACTTAAAGGAAGAATTGCATTTATCTTTTTGAGGTAAGTTTATTCTTTTCAAGTGATGGCTGGTCACTGATACTAGGTTTTAGATTTCTAGGAACAATATGTTTAATGTCTAATCATCAGTAGACACTCTTGACTCCATTTTGATGGTTTTACAAACAAGTATTTATTCCTAACAGAAAATTCCGGATACACAGCATAAATCTGTCAGAATGCCTGTCACATAACTTCTTGACATGTTCTTTATATCTTCTGATCCTAAAGTCTCAGAAAAACCCTATTTTTGTGTTAATTTTTAACTCATTTTAATTTTTGAGAAAAGTGCCCTCTTTGAACAAAGTGAAAACTCAAACCCTCAGGAGACACTGAAATATTTCATCAGCGACAGTTAGTGTAAGCTTCTGTGTCCCTACCCACCAGGAATGGGAATTAGACCACAAGCTTAATTTACATAACTGAATAAGGATGACTTATGGACCTAAGTGACCTGACTCAGACTTCAGTGAACTAGATACAAAAGGTGCAAGATAGAATGATTTTCCGAAGTCATACTTAATCTGCTTCTGCTCTGTCGGAAATCTATTAATTAATTCACCGGCTTGCTCGAAAGTGCAACAGACTGAAGTTAAAATGCTGTGCATTTTCAATGATTTACCATGTGTATGTGCTCCTTATCAAATTGCAAACTTCTGTTCAGACCACAGGCAGTTTTGGAGTGATGTTGTGTATCTGGATGCTTCAGATCTTTCCACACAAGAGAGTTAGCACACTCAAATCATGGAGACTTGTATTGGATTTGTGTGGTAAGGTTTTGGTAGTGGGAGGCCTAAAGGGATGACTTCTGTGAGAAACTGCTAGAAGCTTCCCCTATGTCTGACAGAGCGAATGCCAGCTGGCTCCAAGACAGACCCAACACTGGCCAAGGCCGAGCCCATCAGCTGCAGTGGCAACACCTCTGGGATAACGTATTTAAGAAGGGATCAAAAAAACCGCAAAACAGCAGCCAAAGAGATGAGTGAGAAGATGTGAGAGAAACAACTACACAAACACAGTGAAGAAGGAGGGGGAGGTCCACAGTGGAGCAGATAGCCATCTGCAGCCCGTGGAGGATTCCACACCAGAGCACATAGGTGCCCGAAGGAGGCTGTGACCCAGTGGGAAGCCCGTGTTGGAGCAGGCTCCTGGCACAATCTATGGCCCAGGTGAGAGAGCAGCCCACTCTGGAGCAAGTTTGCTGGCAGGGGTTGTGACTCCGTGGGGGGATCCACGCTGGAGCAGTCTGATCCTGAAGGACCGCACCCCGTGGAATGGACGCACACTAGAGCAGTTCATGACAAACTGCAGCCTGTAGGAAGGATTCACATTGGAGAAGTTCATGGAGGACTGTCTCCCATGGGAGTGACCACGTGCTGGACCAGGGGAAGAGTGTGACGAGGGAGGAGTGGCAGAGACGTGTGATGAACTGACTGCAACTCCCATTCCCCGTCCTGCTATGCTGCTTGGGGTGGGTGGGGAGGTAGAGAAAATCAGGAGTCAAGATGAGCCAGGAAAGAAGCAAGGGGTGGGGGGAATATGTTTTTAGATTTAGTTTTTATTTCTCATTATCGTACTCTGATTTGATTGGCAATTAATTAAATTAATTTCCCTGAGTCGAGTCTGTTTTGACCATCATGGTAATTGATGAGTGATCTTTCCCTGTCTTTATCTCAACCCATGAGCCTTTCATTGTATTTTCCTTCCTCTGCCCTGCTGAGGAGGGGAGTAATAGAGCAGCTTTGGTGGGCACCTGCCATCCAACTAGGGTCAACCCACCACAAGACTGCAAGACCTTCTACAGACAGCACCACTTCAAGAACACTGTGACTAAAAATGACCAAAGTGTTGTGACAGTAATTAATCCAGCTAAATGGACATCTCAATGTGTAACTAATTCATTACAGTACTCAATATAAAGGGAGTCTGAGCTAGTGGTTTATACTTCAGACCTCCTTTATTTGGCTGTACTAATATTGCTTATTAGAGTAAGAGTTTAAATAAATGACCCGTAGGTTGCACTAGTTTAGAATATTCCCTGGGGCCTTTATCAGACAACCGTGTGTCCTTTTTCTGGGCTTCTTGCTCCCTGTTCAGAGTTACTACATGCGTATATGCCCAGTGCCTGCAAAAGTACATACCTAGATCTCCAGAGGACTAGGGCACATGGCAAAAGATGTTAATGTTAAAAGAGAAATCCATTTGATTATTGCAGCTGCAGCTGCATCAGCTTCCAAGGTTTAACAGTTTCAACGGATGATCCCATTCTTTGACATTCTTCCTGTAGATATGTGGCTTTAGCGAAGTCTGATAAAGCTAGTTCTTCAAAATTATTTAATGCTTTTTTAAATGTAAAACACTTACAGATGTCCTCCATGTCCTCCAAAACATTTGAACATTTGAAAATGAGCATTGATATGGCTATGCAAGTCCTAGTGAGTGATGTAGTTATTGAAAAAATACCCTCAAATATCTTCCTCTACTGTTGCTGTTAAATACAATGTTTTCAAAGCAGCTAATTTGCCAGTGATGCACTGATGAAAATTCTCATTATTGGCTAACTGCAGAATATCATTTACCTTGAGACTTATTCCCCAAGAATTTCTTCATCCTGAAGCTAGTGTCACTTTTGAATAGCATATGAAGCTCAATCCTGTTTCTAATAGGATTAGAAGATTTTNAGGTAGAGAAAATCAGGAGTCAAGATGAGCCAGGAAAGAAGCAAGGGGTGGGGGGAATATGTTTTTAGATTTAGTTTTTATTTCTCATTATCGTACTCTGATTTGATTGGCAATTAATTAAATTAATTTCCCTGAGTCGAGTCTGTTTTGACCATCATGGTAATTGATGAGTGATCTTTCCCTGTCTTTATCTCAACCCATGAGCCTTTCATTGTATTTTCCTTCCTCTGCCCTGCTGAGGAGGGGAGTAATAGAGCAGCTTTGGTGGGCACCTGCCATCCAACTAGGGTCAACCCACCACAAGACTGCAAGACCTTCTACAGACAGCACCACTTCAAGAACACTGTGACTAAAAATGACCAAAGTGTTGTGACAGTAATTAATCCAGCTAAATGGACATCTCAATGTGTAACTAATTCATTACAGTACTCAATATAAAGGGAGTCTGAGCTAGTGGTTTATACTTCAGACCTCCTTTATTTGGCTGTACTAATATTGCTTATTAGAGTAAGAGTTTAAATAAATGACCCGTAGGTTGCACTAGTTTAGAATATTCCCTGGGGCCTTTATCAGACAACCGTGTGTCCTTTTTCTGGGCTTCTTGCTCCCTGTTCAGAGTTACTACATGCGTATATGCCCAGTGCCTGCAAAAGTACATACCCAGATCTCCAGAGGACTAGGGCACATGGCAAAAGATGTTAATGTTAAAAGAGAAATCCATTTGATTATTGCAGCTGCAGCTGCATCAGCTTCCAAGGTTTAACAGTTTCAACGGATGATCCCATTCTTTGACATTCTTCCTGTAGATATGTGGCTTTAGCGAAGTCTGATAAAGCTAGTTCTTCAAAATTATTTAATGCTTTTTTAAATGTAAAACACTTACAGATGTCCTCCATGTCCTCCAAAACATTTGAACATTTGAAAATGAGCATTGATATGGCTATGCAAGTCCTAGTGAGTGATGTAGTTATTGAAAAAATACCCTCAAATATCTTCCTCTACTGTTGCTGTTAAATACAATGTTTTCAAAGCAGCTAATTTGCCAGTGATGCACTGATGAAAATTCTCATTATTGGCTAACTGCAGAATATCATTTACCTTGAGACTTATTCCCCAAGAATTTCTTCATCCTGAAGCTAGTGTCACTTTTGAATAGCATATGAAGCTCAATCCTGTTTCTAATAGGATTAGAAGATTTTGTTTCATTCTGATAGTTAGGGTGGCACTTTTATAGGCTGACAATCAGCGTATGAGATACTTTTTTGAGTAATGAATAATTTCCTAGATGTCTGAGTTTCCAGTTTTAAAAAGGCAAGCAGATACTTTGGTGTTTATCCCAGCCAAAGACCAACCAAACCTGTTACGTTAAATCAACCCACTTTGAAGCTATCATCAGATTTGTCTCCTTGGCTGATACAAGGATTTAAGCTTTCAAAACTGTGTTTTGAAGAAGGTAAACCACGAAGAGTGGCCAGCATCCAGTTACTGGATGAGTACCCTGTATGGAAACCATCTCTGTGTCCATACAAAGGGGTTTTTTGCATTCTTGCCTGAATCTAAACTTAGACTCATCAATTAATCCAAAGTGTAATAGAATCTCACTTAAAATCTCATCACACTGATTGACAGAGGTTATAGGACGCAAGGGCCCTATTTTATAAAATAATTTCTGTCTATTGTAGTTTGGTTTGAGTCTAAAAGTAGTTTGTGAGTAGCAGAGAACCAGTGAGAACTGGGGCTGTGGTCGGGGATTCTGGCAGCTGAATGAAAGTTTTGTATTATCCATTTCTGACACTGAGCAACTTTGCTGAGACACGTCAGTGTTTCCTGAAGCAAAGAAAGGGGTAATACAGGGCCGTTACCTCTTTCCTTCCTGTTATCTCTCTAGGCAGACATTTCAACTTAGTATCTCCCAAATTCTGCAGAACTTAACTAATTCAGAGATGAATATAAGTTTACAAACACTATGATCAGATGAACAATATTTTGTGAACAAAATTACAGTTACCATCCATTTCATGAAATTGTCCATGGCCATGTTCTGCTCCTACAGTGAACATGCAGCAACCTACTCCAGTGCCTTATGAGCAGACATAAGATGGGACTCCAGATGTCACACCCTCTCAGAAACGCAAGTCAGAACTATGGAACTATTCAGCAAAATAAAATGATCAACATGAAGGTAAAACTTCAGTGAGCCAAGCTGAGGTAGGAATGAATATTTCATCTGCCTTACTGAGACTTCAGATAAATCAAACAAGTTTCATTTCCAGAGAATTGTCTGTGATGGCTTATTTTTGGGGGCCAAGTTGTGTTGGTCTTTGGGCTCTGTGATCCACAAGCCTCCATCCCTCTCAGACCATTGACAACTACATGTGCCAGCTGTGCAAACAGATGATGGCAACTTCATCAGGAGCAAGTAATTCTGTGATAACTCTAAATAAATGAACACGGAATAACACTATTTTTTAGAAAGACATCTGATGTCTGTGTCCTCTTTCAGAACAGCTATAGAAAAGTTTTTGTTGTGTAACCCCAGACAGCAACTAAGCACCACAGAGCCACTCACTCACTCCCCTATGGGGGAAAGAATCGGAAGAGTAAAAGTGAGAAAGCTTGTGAGTTGAAAAAGAGAGTTTAACAGGTAAAGTCTGTAACTCCAAACATCGCTCCCTTCCTCCTTCTTCCCTCAGCTTTATATGCTGAGCATGATGTCATATGGTATGGAATATCCCTTTGGTCAGTTGGGGCCAGCTGTCCCAGCTGTGTCCCCTCCCAAATCCTCATGCACCCTCAGCCCACTCACTGGAGGCTGAGGTGAGAGGCAGAAAAGGCCTTGACTCTGTATAAGCACTGCTCAGCAGTAACTAAAACACCCCTGTGTTATCAACCCTGTTTTCAGCACAAATCCAAAACACAGCTCCATACCAGCTACTGTGAAGAAAATTAACTCTACCCCAGCCAAAACCAGCACAGTTTTATTTAGCCATCACTGAAGTGCAACTATAACTGAGTGAAACATCATCATTGTTTTAAAGCATTACAGCAACATTACACAACAGTTACTGAGAGGAAACAAAAGAGATCTTTTACAGTTGACATTACTGTTAAATTTGTAGGTAATTCCCTTTTGATTGAGTAAAGGATACACATACTTGACACTATTATTTTGAAAAAAAATTGTCTTGAACACTTTTTGTTCATGAGCACTCAGAAACTCACTACTGAACTTGCAGATAATGCTTTCAGCAGCTTGCCTTTAGTGCTTACTGGAGTATGCATTTGGCAAGTATCTAGTCAGAGGATGACTTCTTGCACAGAATTTAGGGTCACAGAATCATCTAGCCAGGACTAGCAAGGGGGATTGATAGTTAATTCATGAGCTCAGTATGTTCAGTGCCCAAGCACTTTGGTTATACTAAGGACTGGATTTATAAAAGAGTAGGAAGATACTGGAATGAAACCTGGTATTCTGTGTTAGAAGCTGTATTTATCCTAGCCAGGAGACCATTGTGTGTTTAGCATTAGAGATCCACGCAGCAGCTAACGTGAGGAGCTCGGGGCCTGTGCTGTGTTGTGTTCAGTGTGATCATCAGGCCGGTGTCGTGCTGCCCACAGCTCTTGGCCACAGAGCAACTCCATCCACCTCGCTGTACCGAAGGAGCCTGCAGGCATCTCCCACTCGGCACTGGTGCTTATGGCATCTGCATGGTCTTGGCTTTATCTAAAAGTGCAGCAAAGATTTCTCATGGGAACACCCTTTAGAAACAGATCTGTTTTCTTGGAAGAAGTTGTTGTATCAGCTTGAATAACCAAAAGAGAAACATTCTTTTCGCAGACTGGATCTGCTCTGCACAGCATGCCATGGGAAAAATCTATCTGGGCTCCATCTGAGGCTTCATGAACGTTGAAGTGCCCAGCATCTAAATGGATTTAAGACTTGATTGCTGTCTATATTCCTCTTCTTATTCTGTCTTATTAAAACAGTTATCTTATTAAGCCATTTGCTGCTGGTCTTTTCTTATTGAGATCCAGAAAGAACCCTTCACCTTCTCACCCCACCACCCCTGACAGTGCAGAACGGAAGAAACCTGTATAGTTCATGCAATGAACTATATAGTTATCAGCAATGATACAGCTGGGATATTTCTTTTGCATTGTTTTACTATTTCTTACTGGCCAGCTCTAGCAATCCTTGCTGTCGGTGCTTTTCTCTCAAAGGATTTCAAGGTAAGAACCAAGCCACCAACAGGTGCTCAAATCCCTTCCAATGACACAGAGCTCGTTCAGATGCTTCCAGATGACCCCAGCTTTTGAGCTGTGCCTCGTCTTGTGAAGAAGAGCTCCAAGACCCAATAAATTTTTGCAACCAGGTGTCCGGGATATGACTCCATTTCAAAATGTCTGCCAATGGCCGTTGCTGTCCTCTCTCCAGTGTCTAGCTGTCACCAGAGATTGCTGTCTCAAGGGACTGCAGCAGAGGTGAATGGGGAAAAAATGAACTTAAACCAAAATAAAAATACCACATTTTGTATGTTCACCTGTATACAACATGAAAGTATATATCACTGGGCTCTGCACATATATAATGTGTGGGAAAGAGCCACAGGCAGAATTTCAGGAGAAAACAATAGTTATCATGATCCTGTTAAATGGGATGTGAGCAATCCCACACTGCCCTGGAAGGAAGTCAAGAAGGGACTCAGTAGTGCCACAGCTTCCAGAGCTGAATGAAATCACTGACGACTACACCAGGGCTCTACCTCATCTCACCTTAGACAGTTCTCAGCATTGAGATGAATCCCATAAATGTCACCCAGGTTGAAACATCGCACAGTAACAGCTCGTGCTCCTTTATTCTATGCATGTATGTAAGAAAAGATGTTCTTTAGACACATGTGTCTGCTGGGATACCTAATATTTGTTACAGATTTCAACTAGCCTTTCTAGTTAGATTTCTTGGGCATAAGCATTCAAAAGTCTATGAAGTGCCTCTGATTGCACGACAGTTAAGAAAGTCCAAAATTAAATTTCTTTCACAGACTTGATTCAGTGCTGTATCGGGTGTCTGCCCAGGCGCTGGCAGCGGGGGCTGCAGGGCGGTCTCTGTGAGGAGAGGCCGGGGCTGCCCCGTGCCAGACACAGCCGGTTCCAACTGGTTCCAATCGACCCCCCACAGGGCACCGCTCAGCCCAGCAGCCAAGGTGGCAGGACCTCCAGGAAAGCCTATTTAAGAAAGGAGTGAGGAAAAAAAGTGTGAGAAAAAGCCCTGTGAACACCAAGGTCCGAGGAGGAGGAGAGGGTGCTCCATCACGGAGCAGATATTCACGCTGCTGGCCATGGAGAGCCCATACTGGAGCAGGAGAAATGTGTGAGAAGGAAGGAGGGGCAGAGAGGAACCTCTGTGTACTGGTTGTAGCTCCTGACCCCCTGCACCACTCAGCAGGAGGCAGATGAATCTGGAGTGAAGCTGAGCATGGGAAAGAGGGAAGGAAAGATGTTGTTTTAATGCTTTGGGTTTTTTTCTTTCCATCTGCCCAAATCACTAATTAAAAGGGGTTTTTTATTGGTAATAAATGAAGTTCTTTTTCCCCAAGTAGAATCTGTTTTGCCACTAATTGTGACTGGTAAGATATCTCCCTTTCTTTCTCTTAACCCAGGAGCTTTCTCATTCCTGTCTCCCTGCTTTCCCCCTTCCCGTCCCGCTGAGGGCCTGTGAGCGAGCACACAGGTGGGAGTTTGGCTGCTAACCAAGGCGAGCCCACCACAAATGGCAGAGACCTACAGGATATTGATAAACCTGGCACACTTCATCTGAAGATGTTATCATGTGCATACCCACAACAGGGCATTGGCACAGAACAGTAACCTGTAGGTCAATACAAAGCTTATTTGGTTCTGACTCCCTTTTTTGTACAGAGGCAGAAACAACTCACGCTAATTAAAACACTTATGGAAGAGATTTTCCTGTTTCTCAAACCATTCTGAACCTTTGGTACATTCTTTGAATATTGCTTTAGCAAAACCCTTATTTAAGCACAAATGCTAAACAATGCTTCAGCAAGAAGTTCATTATGTGTACTGCTTTTTTTCTTCCCCTCCACATTTTATCCTAATAGAAATAAACGTTGTGGTTTTTATCTTAATGAACAGATTAAAAAATCACCCCAGCAGGTTTTATCCAAGTTATAGTGCTGCCTCACAAGTTAGCAGGATGACTTCCAAATGCACAAGATGTTCTGCACTTGGATACGTAACTCTATAAATAGGAGGATTCTGTTCTTATAGATTCAGTTTTCTCATCCCTGACTCATACACATGCTTAGCTATACATCTCCTTGCTAAGAAATTACGTCTGTGAGTATCTAAGAGAAAGGATGAGAGAGTTTTAAAGTGCTTGATACTTGCCAAGTTCTGGGCATAAATTAAATTCTATAGTTTCAAACAGAACTTAAATCCCATTGGAAGAAAAAATATTAGCACAATCTAACTTCTGTTGATATGCAGCCATGTAAATTCAAATAAAGAAATGAATGAAATGAACAGTTGAAGCTATCATCTGAGCTTTTCTCGTTGGTTTCCTAGTCATTTTAGAGAAGAATTTATCTTAAAGAAGCACAAGGTATTCTATAGTCACAACATGTAATGGGAGAAGCAGATTTCAGGAATTAATATCATTTATAGGTGATAATAACTTTAAAATATGTTTTCTTGGAAGGCGTGCAATGCTTCTGCTTCTTGTTTGATAAATGTTACTGCAGCTAAATTACTCCACAAATTTATATGCAGGAATCACAGTCACTAATTGGAAGTTGAAAGCATCAGACACTCCACTAGCCCTAGCCTATTTCTGAACCAAGTAATAGGATTATTGAAAACTCTGTCCTTATGTATTGTGTTCAAGGAGAAAAGCACTGAAAAATTCAAAGGCTTAATTTAGGCACCATTAGAAATATATTGCAGTTCTTGTACTATTCTATGCAGATCAGCAAAATGAGCTACTGAGGAGGGAGGGAGTAACAAACACAGTCTATAGAAAAAGAAATTAGAATAGCTTTTACATTCATCTCACTGTATGGCGTGTACTTTCCATTACTGCTTACATACATTTTGGGTCATAAAATTCAACAGTAAAAGGTGCACATAAAACATATACAGCATTTTCAATTCAGGTTACTAGAATAAACTTCTTAATGGAAAGGTACTAATATGAGCTATTTCTTTCATGGATGTCCCTGAAATAAAACAGTTCATCAGTCTCTTCCAGCTACATTTGCATGTTGAGCAAAAGTAATAGACTCTTAAAGGTCAACATACTGGTTGTTGTAAACATGCCCAGCTCACTTGCTAACAAGATGCTTTAAGCATCTAAATAGATGCTAAATAGAGAATTACTTTATTTAAATAAGAGATTTTGCGTGGTCATCTGTCCCACTATTTTCATTCATAGTTGTTTACAAATTAGGCTGTTTGGGCCATAGTTTTTACATTATTCGCTCCTAGCAAAAAGTAGGCAAGCTTCCTCAATTCTCATATGCACGAAAAAACACGCTTCTGTACATATGCAAAATTTCCTTCTGCTCACTCTAGAGGATTTGAAGACTCAGTGAAAATCAATTTAACATGATCCGTGAAATAACTCCATTTCAATTCTAAGGTCAAATTCAAGTGACTTTAATAAATATTTAATCTTCAGCCTTTTTTTCTGAGTAGCAATCAACTATTCAGTTCAACTGCAGATAGTTAGTCTCCCTCATCTAGAGATTGCCTAACTTGGTTTCTTTTCTTGCATTTCACACCTATACCACGAAGGATAATTGTTCCTATGAACAGTTAAATAACTACAGAAATTGATCTAATTTTCTCTTGAAGGGAAAAAAAAATAAATTTTATGTCATCCTGTTTTCAGAATTTCTCTAAATCAAGATGAATATTTAAATATTTTTATTCTTTTGAAAAGCACATTCAGATATGAATGCTATAGAAATGCAAAACCACCTTAGTTACCCATTCATTTTTCCAGGGACCGACTTTCTGCTTCAGCAGTTGTAAATCATGGCATAAAGTTAAGGGAGTTCTAATATTTTTTTATACTGAAGACGTAGATTATTTGGTATGTATCTATATTTGTAATACTCATATTTATTCCATCTGTTTCCAGATTACCTTTCAATAATAAGGGTATATGAGGGTATATATATGAGTCAATTAAATTCACTTACGGAATTTAAAAACAGTAGTTTTTACATTTGAATTTTGTGCATGTTTATTTGGTAAAACATACCTTTTTCATTTGGTCAATTGTGAAGCAAAGAATATCATTGGGTTTTGAACAAAAAATGGAATAGCTTTATTGAAGCAAGGTAACAGTTTTGTCTTGCAATGTGTTGGTTTGTGTTGTTTCTCACTGTCCTTTGATTCAGTTTGGTTTACTTTCTATGACTCACTTTTTTTACTAGTGGTTTCCTACTATCCTTCCCTGTCATTCATACTTTTGCAGTTTGGTTTAGTAAAATGTAGTAAAATGCAAAATCTTGTAAAGAAATTGTCACATTATGAAACTTTCACAGTTAATGTCAGCTGACCTGAACATATAATGAGCTTATTTACTTGATTTGCATGTACTCTGACTACTTACTGTTTCAACAATCCTTTCTATTAAAATGTTAATAAATTCCACTTGCTGATATAAAAGAAGCATTTTCTCCTCTTAGTACACATCACGGCAAGAGAGGGCTGCCTAGTGAGGGGAAAAGCAGTTGCAGTTGTTCCTCCACCCCGGCTCTCCCTGGACAGCTGGGGGCGGGCGAGGACCGATTCCCAGCAGAGGGTTCATGCGAATGGCCCATTCAGAGTGTTTGGGGGCTGCCTGAGTTCACAGCAGTTCTCGGTCTGGCTTGTAAAGAAGCAAGCCCAAAGCCTGCGCCCATGTGGCAAGACTGCAGTAGAGCCAGGTGTGTCAAACCATGAGAGCGTGGGGTGCTTTGTGGCAAATGTGCTGCTTACATGCACAGGCTTTGGGGATAGGAACCCAAGGAAGAAAAACAATGGGCTTGGATAATTTATGAGGTTCAATATCTATTGTTGGTAGTCCTGATCCTTTTCCTGTGTGTCAGTAACATAGGTGAACTTTCCTATGCCTATATCCTTGAAGGGTGAGGATGATAAGAAATACTTCTCTGTGCCTTCATTCCAAGATAAGATTTCTACTGGCATAAGTGCTGGATTCAATAAAGCAAGAGCATAGAGGAGGGCATGTGCACAGACCCATGGTTATCCTCCACTAAGACATACAATTTATTCACCATAATCTCAGGGATATAAAAAGCAGAAGATGTCTGCCAGCATTTCTGTCCATTTTTTTGCAATGCTGAGTTGAGAGAGGATGAAGGTGGTTTGGGATGTGAACGTGTTCATAGTACCAAATGCCCAGGTTGTTTCTCAGTGTTACAAATATTTTCCTACTCTGTCTGCCCTCTTCTCATCTTTGTTGTCTTTCAGGGCTGCACTGTGCCATGTTGTGTGCACAAGATACCTCCATGTAAATGGTGCTGGATGCATGTGCGAGCAAACAGTTCATCATGCAGAAATCATGCATCATCACTGCTTGCATGTGTAAGTGTCCCCAGGGACTATGTGCAGTGTTGGCCAACTTCCTGGTTTAGTGTTCTCTGTGGAGAGGACAAGTTTACTAGGAGAGGGTGTTGAGTAGGTTATGATGGCCTTGAGAATCTCCTCAAGAGACAAAATGAACACTGGTTGATAAAGGTAGAGTAACCCTGTTGCTCTTCATGCCTGGCTTTCCATAGGGATCTTCCTAACAAGAAAAAAGTGACGTAATTTTTTTTCAAAGTCTTTCTGAAAGTGACAGAAGTGATGAAGGCATTGAGTGTCCAGAGCAATGCTATGGTTTGTCTTTGCTGAGAGTGCTTTGATGGCTGGCATCCATTGAGAAAAATCTTTCAGCTGAACTGTAGTGTGCATCTATACCTTCGATGTCTGTCATAACTGCTGCTGGGGTCCATGATTTGACACTTTGTTTTCACTATGATACCTACATCATATTTCACCAACCTAGACAACAGGTTGATGCTGGTTGATCACATCAGCGTGAATCATAACTTTGTTCTTAATGCTTTTCAGAAGCATAGATGCAATTTACAAAAATAACACACCCAGCAATCCAGACCTATCCCCACTCTTCCTCATACCAGGTTTCTGTTCCAAAGAGATTTGTATACAAGGAGCCATATCTCATAAAGGAGTAAAAAATAAGAACAGGAAATACCCCGGAGAAGACAAAGATGAAGCAGGATTGTTCTACTAAGGCTTAAAGTACAAGCTGTGGGACTTAAGGTAAGACCACTGAGTATACAAACAGCTGAGCTTCAACTGATTTGTAACAACATCTGATCCTATGATATGTCTGGACAGTTCTGAACACCACTCTGTCAGAAAACAAGCCTTCTAAACAAACTTCAGGATGAGGCAAATTCATCCTAGTATGACTGCTGCTGTGTTGTGCAATGTTTTCAGTGAGACTGTTGCTACTTTTTGTGTCTTTCATTTCACTGGATTTCATGTGTATATAGTATCAAGTTTTCAGAAATGTTAATTATAGATACCCCACACCACATCATCACAATGTGCAAATATAAGGTTATTTTCTTCCCCTGTAAAAATATTTTTTCTTTTACATTTTTGGGGTTTTTTTCTTTTTCATTTTGCAGGTTTTTTTAATCTTATTGCTTGAATAGAAAATTGTGTTTGTGTCATCCTTTGGAAAACATGAGGATTCACACAAGATGGCATTAGAATTCTAATTTTGCTCAATTTCTTTCCAACAAAGTAGTTCTGTGGGCTTTACTGTCTTTGCAACATCAAATCACAATATTATAGATTCCTTGATATAGAGATAAATTCTTCAAGGAGTGTGCAAATTTAATTCTTGAAACTTGAAATTAAAAATAACCTATTCATGGTATAAAGTGTATTTTTTATTTCTGATTGATTTATAAAATATTATCTGTACCATTAAGCTTATACCTTAGGCTTTAGTCAACTTTTCTATCTGAGGACGATTTTAAACTGAATATTTGAATTAAGAAAGAATATTAGCAACATTTAACATTACACGTTTCAAACGTATGAGGTTTTTTGACAGAATGGAAGATTAGTAAAACAAAATACAGAGAATTATAATTTGTAGGATCTGATATCTGATACATCAGTGACAAAACAGATATTCTGGGATTTGTTTCAACACAAGAGGGTCAACAAGATATTAAAATTAACTGGTTTGTAGAAAAGAATTTAAATAGTATTCTGCATGAATGAAATGACAGTACCTCAAAATATGTTGAATTGATGATTCATAAATATAAAAGTTACAGAATTCTTCCTGATCAAAATGTAGGTTGGTTCTACTTTAGAGATTAAGACTTTCTGAGGTAGGCAGATCACTGAGATTCACTCCAATTTTTGTAATTATGAAAGTTTGCCTTACTTGGATTGTTTAGTCATAACCCAAGAGAAATTTTGTCTGAATAGGTTATGAGGCAGCCTTTTTTGTGAGATGAGATTAAACAGTTTCGTCTTTCACCATCCACCTTCCTAAGTGAAGACATTTGCTTACTTGTAACACCACAATGAAACATGGGTCAAATATTTCAAACATGCTCTGGAACACTGAACTCTTCTGAGGGGACGGGTGACGTCAACCTTTAGAAAAAGAGGCAAAGAAAAAGCTTGACCATATGCTGTCCTCTGCTTGCTTCCCCTGTATTAATATGCATGCTATCTCCCTTTTACAGGTGATCCAGCATCTATATTCTTCTGCATAAGAGCTCAAGAAGTCACAGTACATGATCAGATCTCAATGAAACAGCTTGAGTCTGTACTTTACCCACAAGGAAGACAGTGCTGAGGCAACACAGGCAAAGTTCAGCTTTGCTTGCTCAGCTTCTGGCACTATCCCTGGCCATTCTTGCCTCACCAATGCAATTATTTCATAGTGTAGTTATGTTACAGAGTGGTCTATGCAATCCTCCAGAACATTCACTAGCCGTATATTCATCAAGAAGCTGAATTTTTATGTCAAGTGTTGCAATCGGTTCCTCTCGTGATTTCTTTCATGACAAATGCTAATGGTAAATCTTGATTTAGCACCTTCTAGGTGTAAATAAGTGCTTCTATTGGTTTTTTGGACCTTCAAATCATGTGGATAGCTGCAGAGATTATTAGCACTATTATTTGGTGGATGGGGATTCAATTTACTCCCCTGTTTTAGCAACATTTATCATCCTCTCCACGTTGGAAATGTTTATTCAAATATCACAAATAAAGGAAAACTTGAAAGATGAGTTATTAAAATATGAAAGATTGTCTCTATTTTCAGGGGACACAAGAAGAACATATTTCTTGAAATGGAACAAAAGAGCAAGATAACTCAGATGGAGCAGGATTTAATTAAAACTAAAAAGTTGGATGGAAAATTGTATGTTTTTTTATTAACATGCAGTGAAGCTGATAGGTTAAGTGCAAGATTCACTCTGGGTTAGAAAAAAGATACTAGTATCTCTGGTCATGAATGGAAACTACCTTGGTGGTACAGCAGGGTGGAGATGGCCTTCCTAATACAGCTGCCAATAATACAGTTCACAACAAGGGAGATGAATCAGCTGCTCTCTTTTGCTGCATCATGCACTTCAAACTGAACACTTGTTTCACTTTAGCTTGTCGAACATTATTGTCAAAGTTCTAGTGGCTTGTGGGAAATCTTTGTGCAGTAAAAGATATTGGACAGGTGAGAAAAACCCTGAAATGAGTTTTACTAAGACAAGGGATTTACTGTTGAGGAAACAAGTACAGTACACCTTTATTTTGGTTTTCCTTAGATAATTTTGTAGAGGCCTGAGCAAGCAGTGATAAACAAAGCGAACATATTTCAGAGAAATTAAAGCCAAATCCATGAACATTTAGTGACAGAAGTGGTCCCGCTGATATCTGACGTCTGTTGTCTGAGTAAGCACTTTGTGTTCAAGTATATTAGTGCAAAGAGTGCTGATGCACTGGGCTCCATTGAGTATAAAATAAGTGTACTTCGTTTATACTTTGCTGTTGAACACTTTTTTCCCATTAAAGCTAAGTACAATAGATTAGCATAAATGTAAAAAGGATAAAGATTTTGCAAGAGAAAATGTTAGGATACTAACTGGTAAATGTTTAAAATCTATGTTTATTTGAAGAACTAACTTTCCAAATACAAGCAATCTATTAATACTGCTTTTTCCAAATTAGTGTCAAAGCCTACTGTGTCTTTTTCTAGGTAATGCACATGGTCTTAATCGAGTCACATCTCTCATGCTCTTACGCTTACCCTTTTTCAAGGGTGATTCATTCTATAGATTAATTATCTGTCTTAAAATGGGATGAACCTCTTTCCTGAAGTGCCTATCCCTCCTACAGACGCCAACAGTCATGTTTAAGTAGCTTTTCGTTGCCGGGATGACCATCAGTGATAGTCAGACATGTTTTCTACTTGTTCCTGTCAAATTAATGTGTCAGTAATGGCCCCACACTCCTGAAACCAGGCTGTTTTGGGGGAATATGTAAAGCTGTTGATATCATTGCCTTTTCCTAGCATGTACAGACCTTAAAGGTCCATGCTGTCATGGTTCCAGAGGCACTGCTGGAATCTTGGGTGGACATGTACAATTAACTTTCAATAATGTTTATTAATGTGCATAATTAAGTTTTATGAAGGCATGCTATGTGTGTGAGGAAGTATGACAGTAAGTTCAGAAAATCTAAAATAACTCCACTGCCTTCTTACTGACTGTCTGATTGATGGCTTGCCACAAAATGTTTATTGTCGCGGCTTACACCATGAGAGTCTAATATGTTCTCATCACCTTCAATTGTCACATTTGTTAGAGTCCAGAATTATAAAAGAAGCAGTTTAGTGCCTGCTCTTTTCAAAGTGGTCCTTTGGGGCCAAAACACAAGAAAAGGAGAAAACAATTTGGTTAGAAAAGTCAAGATGAGAATGTATACAATGCCTTGAATTCAAGGCATTCTTACTTAAGTTGTGTGTGTACACATTTACATGACAGAAACATATCTTGACACTATTTGTCCTGCTTTTCCTTCAGGCATGAATTCCTCCTTGGTTTACAACACCGTTGCACGTGATTCTAGCTGTTACCCTATGCTTCCTGCAGTGTTTCTTTCACTGATTTAATGTCAAATTACAAATTCTTCAGAGTGGGGATTATCTTTCTGTTATGTGTACTCCCCATGCTCGGTACAATGGGTCCTTGAACTTTGCATTACATTCCCAGCCAATACTTGAAAACAGAATGCTCTTAATGAATCTTTAAACTCCATTAAAAATAGAATTGTGTATAATGTCAAATCATTTAGCAATTTCTCTATGGATGAATTAAGTAGAATTAATGTACTTCTCAAAATATGCTAATGAAAAACAAAATATGCTCATAACTTGTAAATTATTAAAGGGGTACAAACACTGAAATTGTTTTGGCAGGTGCACCCACCCTGACCTGAGCTAGGGGCTTGCCAACTGTTGAAACCTGATTTTTTCGTGCCTTTGCTTTTTTGCACACTTTGCTTTTTTGCATGCTTTCCTTGCTTTTTGCATGCTTACAGTGGCTGTTGCCAGGCCCACAGCTCCTGGAGGATTAGGGCCCCCCGCCAACAAGGGTTGACCACAGGTCAGATTCAAGGAAGGTAAAACCGACCCCCACTGGAGAGCCAATTCGAGTTGATCCTCCTTGAAACAGCCAGTCTGCAGTCCGGAACTCTCCCCTTGAGCCAAGATGCTGCCCAAGGTAACTTTCCTGGCATTGTGAACACTAGTCTTACAGAATAGTTGTTGCATGTTTTGAATCATCATCCTAAAGGATTGATCGTGAAAGCTCAGGAATTCTTAAGTTGGCCGCGTAGTATTAATCCCACCTAGTATCTGAATCTGTAGTTTACTAATGTTTGCCAGAGTGCTAAAACAATTTTGATTAGAATAAATTTCGAGTGCCTGCCCTGTCTGTTTTGTGGGTGCCTCCACAACATTTAAATTGTCATAGCCAGCAGAATGTCGATAGAGGAATTATTATGGACTCAGCTGTGCTCCTTCTTCCTCAGACACACAGTGGGTGGAGAATTGGTCTGACCCAGTGGCAATCATGAAAAGGCTGAGAAGTTTTTGGGATAGAATAGGTAAAGGAACTGTGTGTCCTAGGTGCCTGTTTAACTCAGGCATAACACCTGTTAGAAGATTGTTAGAATTAGAAGCAGATTGTTTTAACAGAGAACTGCAGAGAAAGAGAGTGGACACATCTGTTACAACAAACAATTGAAATTATGATAGCACAAGCAAAAAAGCCATCCAGTATTGTCCAAAGCTGAAATTTAATTGCAGGCACAGATCCCAAGGATTGGGATGGGGACATTTGGGAAGACCCTGATGAAAACAGTTCTGAGGAAACAGAGAAGAAAAATGTGCAAGCTCTTATTAAAACGGAGAGGCATACAGGACCATGTGGTGGGAACCCCAGAATCACTGTCTGTACCCGCCCTGGCCAGGTCCCACCTCAGCAGCTTGGAGGCAAGGTGGTGGCAGGGAACCGCATGGGGAGTGAGGAGCGAGGCCAGACATTCTGCTGCACTGTGCCACACTTGGCCCAGTCCACCCCAGGACACTCGGGCAGAGGCGACCTCCAGTCAGTCAGGCGGGCCAGAGCATGCCCCCTGCTGGGAGCCAGCCATGCTGGGGCCATGGCCAGGAGTGGTTTAATACTGCCGACATGGGCTGGTGACCTCTGTTGCTTTGTATGGAATGGATTTGCTCAGCAAGGTGCAAGTGACTGCATAAACAGTAATACCCCACCACTAACCGTTGCAGTCCCAAGCATACCCTCAATAGTAACAATAATACAGGCAGCTGTCCACCCATGGATGGCTGCCCAAGATGTTAAGGATATGTTTTTTATTATTTGCCTAAGGGAAGACAATAAACCTCAGTTTGCCTTCACTTGGGAAGGGACATAATAGGTGTTAATTGAATCTCACAAGGTTACAAACACTCCACCACCATGGCTCAGAATGCCTTGGCCAAACTACTCAATACAGTGGAGGTGCCATAAGGCATCCACATATATCAATATATAGATGACATCCTAGTTGATGGATATAATAAAGAACAGGTAGGGCAGATGGCTGAAGCCATCTGGAACCTGTTGACTAAAAGTGAGCTAGACATTCCGCCTTCCAAATGTCAAGGTCTCAGACAGGAAATTAAATTTCAAGGAGCTTGGTGGATAGCTGGAGCAGTCACAGTACCCAATGACATCAGCTGTTAGGAAGGGACAAACTCCAGGCAATAATATACAATTACAGCAGCTGCTAAGTACATTGTGCTATTGGAGAAAGCATATACCAGGGTTCTCAGTGGTTGCTCACCCTCTATATGACTTGCTCTGAAAGAAAAAGAAATGGGATTGCACTCCACAACATAAAGAAGCCCTCAGTGTCCTAAAGGATGAAATCAAGGCCTACAAGATGCTAGGTCCACTGCACCCATGAGATCCATTAAGAGGGGAGTGGGGATTTGCCACCCATGCTCCATACTGTGGTGTCTTTCAAAAGGGACCACAGTGACAGGTGAAGCCTTTGTTGTTCTCCTCCACATCATTCAGGGAGACTGGACAGTATGCAGATTGGGAAAAGGGGGTCCTGTCCCTCATTAGAGCAGTTAAAGAGGACAATCAAATGGGCTAGTTGCCATTGAGAACATATGCAGACCAAACTGTCATCGTAAAACTACCCTCCATCGGCACTGTGCCCATGACTCTAGCAAAACCCAGAGGCTTATATGCCTGAGCTAGATGGAATCAGAAAAAAAAAAAAAAAACAAACCCCACCATATCAGTCCCAGCAAATAATCCCTGACTTCTAACCCTGAAGCCCAGTTCCAAGGAACTGAGGCCCAGCTTTATGTTTTCTTACAGGACAATGGAGAGATGGATCACCCTGCCACTCTTGCTGGCAATGGTGATAATAACCAACCTGGACAACAAAGATCTAGATGACAATGTAGTCGCAAAAATTTTGATGGGATTTGCTTGAATGATGAATGTAACCTCAGTAATGGTTTGCCTACCTACCAAAGTCAGCAGAAGACCCTTTACCAATTTTTATGCAGGACATTAACACATCGCTAGCCCTTGAGCTCACATGGGACAAATGTGGTGATTGTGGTTGGATGTTTGGGGAGATGGAGGGAAGAGGCTATGCTTCTATTGTCTGCAGTTGGTCACTGGGCATGGTAAACGCTAGTTTGGTATGGGATGTCAGGTATGATTATATTCTTCAACCTCCCATGAGACCACGAGGTGGAGCTAGAATGGCATTACACCGTATCCTGAAATTCCATGGTGAACTACTGAATACAGTGCTCACTGGAGCACTGATGACCATTTCCTACAGTATACAAAATCCTTGAATGCCTCATGGTGCATCAAACACCCTAAAAAGGTAATAATGAATGTCCCAGGGCATGTAAATGAAATTCATAAGACTGCCCCTTCAACTGCACATGGGCTAGATACACTTATGTGCCTAGTTGGCATGCTTACTATCATGCCAGATTCATGTCAAAGATCCTTTGTCTCTCCACCCCCGAACTTACTGTCGGCGTGTGCTGATGGCTACCTATATTCCTGATTGTCCGTGGGCTTGCATGTATACTAGCCATGCTGTCTCTCTCTCTCTCTCCTATTTATCAGGAAGGGCCTATACCACACCAGTGGTGGGATCATAGACCAAAGGATTTACGGAAGGGATGGCAGGAGGCCTCAACACAAGTTGGATGGTGGATGGAGTCAGTATTCAGCCTGGGCATTGCTCCAGTGTAAAACTGACAGATCATTTTGGAACTAGACCTGCAATTATCAGCATTAGCCAGCACTACATCTCATAGTTTGGGACTCTTAAACAACCAATTATAACATAACAGTAAAAATAATTATTCAAAACTGAGTNTGGATGGTGGATGGAGTCGGTATTCAGCCTGGGCATTGCTCCAGTGTAAAACTGACAGATCATTTTGGAACTAGACCTGCAATTATCAGCATTAGCCAGCACTACATCTCATAGTTTGGGACTCTTAAACAACCAATTATAACATAACAGTAAAAATAATTATTCAAAACTGAGTCATATGATGCTGTTAAGGGACCAAGCTGATCTGATGCTGTTACAGGAGAAAGACATGTGTAGAGTCCTGAATCTATCAGTGGATGAGTGCTGTGTCCACACCCAAACGTATCTATGCCACTTCAGGATCAGATCAACAAAATGAAAAGAGTAGCAGAAGACTCAGAGTCAATTGTTGCTGCACTGGAGATTAATTGGTTGGGAAAAGTTTTCAGTGTTTTGATTTTCTTTGTCAAGGTGGCTAACCAGTATTCTCCAACCTCTGATAATGGTTGTAGTTGTGATTGTTAAGATTTGTATTGTTGTAAGCTATGTTAAGCACACAATAGTGAAGTCTGCTCCTGTAATTGATGTTTCAGTACAACCTTAAGCAACTGAGGAATGATGATCCACAGTGAGCATTAAAGCTCACCAAGACTGTGCTCACTTTTAACTTTGGAGGCAAGAAGTACAATGGTACACTCTTTACTCATCAGCACAATAAATTTTAGAAGTCGCTTCTGGGTTGACGGCTCTACCATTACCTGAGCTATGTCCTAGCCTATTCCAACTGTGAGCCAGCAATGCCATCTCCCTGGGAGCACTGCAGGACACCATCGGGGGGGCAGAAAGTCTTATGAGTCTAGGGAATGTCTTCACAGTGAAGCAATAGTAGGTGAAAAGTTAAGGTACTGTGATTAAAATGTAGCCAAGAGCTAGAAACAGATATTTGAACCCTACATCCTTTTCAAATTCTTAGCTTTGAAAAAAATGAACCTGTCACCTCAAGAAAGTGTGAATTGCTAAGAACAGATGCCGCTATATAATTCAGTTTGTTTCCTTTTTGAGGAAGCAAACACATCAGTAGTCTTTTGTTAAGATTTTTGCTGATTTATTTTATAGCTATGCATTGCAAAAATTAAATAGAAGCACAAGACACAATTAATACAATAACACAATATTGATAATTGAGGTGCAAAGCAAAAGGCTAGAGTCCTATTGTTCTGCACAGAAGCAAGGCTGTAAAACCTGAATATGTGTGTTAGAGAAAAATTCTGAGAGAAACAGTATATAATTTTTAATAGAAACTAAGTTCTAACCATCTATTGGAACGCCAGGCAGCATATGCAAGAGACACTTTTGTCACTACTGCAAGAAAAAATATGTGTTTACTGACTGTTAAATTTCAATGCAAATAGATATGCTAAAACTTAGCAAAACTTATTCAAAAAAAAGTTGCTTAAACTGAGTCACAAATATGTAACCACATCAAATATTCATTTTCTGCCTCAACTGATGAAGATGAGATTGCAAGAACAACCTTCATTGAGGGAAATATCCTGATATATCATTGAGCCAGTGCATTCAAATTCTGTACATAGTTAAACAGAATTTTCACACGCTTTATTCAGTGGCATGGTTCATTTTCATTTAAGGTATGTGCGACTACCATTTGCTGCAGGGAAGTGTATTAAGGGCTAGTGATTATTCCACCACACATTGGCTACATCATAAATTCCAAAATGCAAAATTTTCTTTGATTATTTGAGATGGGAGTGTAACGACAATTTTTTGGTGTTACTGATCAGCAAATACTTGAAAGAAAATTTTCTCTACTAATTACATGGCTATTTAAGGATAACTTCCAATGTATACTCATTTCTGACAATTTGATTGTTAATTATCCTAGCAATTTTCCACATGATATTGTACATAAAATGTTTCCTGTGTTTACTAAAATAGAAATTACTCTTCCATTTCTCATAGCTGCATTTGTTTAAATTTGAACAGACTGCTTCTCTACATGAGAATTGTACAATGGATTTGCCTTTTATTATATTTTCATGCACTCACTGTTCTCAGTTTCTAATTTCCACCATATTTTGTTGTTGTTGTTTCAGAGACGAAGATATTAAGAACTGCATTTCTGGGAGTACAGAGAAATGTTCGTTCTGCTGCTGAAGATCAGGAATTCTGGAGGATAGAAGTACTTCATTTCTGAAGGCAAGGCATGAGCCCCAAATATTGTAATGTTTACTCTTCCTAATCTCCATCTTTTCCTTTTGCTCTGCTTGTCTAAATACCTTCCTTCCTTCTGCTTCACAGTTTCTGTGTTCTGACTTGTGCATTCCACAGCTGCTGCCACCAAGGGGTGAGGAGGTACTCTGGTAATGAAGAAGCATGTGAGAACATCTCACCTCGGAGAGGTATCTGCCAAGGTTTTGCTCTTTCAGCGTCACCATTTCTACTTTTTAGTTTTAATAAAGTTCTCTAGAGATGCAGGAATGAACACAGCTGAATGCTAGTTTGAGGGTATTTAGGAAATGTCTCAGTTTTCAAACTGTGTAATAACTTCTCTTGCAGTTCCCGTACAGATCCAGAGGTGGAGGAGAAGTTGCCTCAGTGCCTCACAGAGCTGAAAACCTCTTTTCTTCTGTTGCACAGTATGGATGCAGATTAGGATGACAGATTCCAGCCATGATTTTTATCAGTGCCTGAATTTCAAGGAAATCTGACCTCCTCATACAGCCTGAGGTTAAGGGTCCATGAGGGTCTCATATGCCAGGCAGGATCTACAAGGCAGCAATCTGAAGAGCAATGTTTGCTTTTATTAATGAGATTTAAATGACACTGGGGCCTTTCCCTATAGCTTAGTGATTATAGTGTGTTTCCTTATCTCGGTGTCCTCATCAAAGACAAGATGCAGTGGGGTGGGAGTTCATCTGAGCCACAGATTATACAATTCAAAAATCTTTCCAGGCAAAGCAAAGTTGACCTCTCCTCAGCTACACGTGTTACTTTTTCAGCACAAAACACACTTTGTGTGCCTCCATCTCTATCTACATAACAGACTCATATATGTACAGCCCAATATTTCAAAGGTAGAATGTATCTGCAAAAAACTAGGAATCAGAGCAAAACCAAGATGATGGTAAGCCTCATTACACAGATTTTTTTTGTCATCTGCCTTGCCCAATTTTTACAAGTATCCATTCTTTTTCTCTGTTTTTTATTTGATTTTTCAAATATTGAGAGAACCTAAAGGGAAAAATTACACAAAAGTTGCCAGAATTCTTTAAATATTCCTTGACACACACCTGAACATCTGAAGTACATACCCAAATATACAGTTTATATTTTAACTTTATTGTACGAATACTTGTCATGTGTATTTATGTTATTCTTACAATATCTATGCCTTTCATAATCCATAACATATTTAGCCTCTAAAAATTCCTGGGGGCAGGAAATTAGTATTAGAATTACTTTATGTATAGAAGTAGCAGTAGTAGTAGTAGCAGCAGCGCCAGTGGTAGTAGTAGCAGCAGTACTGTATTAGTAGTATTGTCGAGTACAGTAGGAGTAATTTATAGTATAGTATTGTACAGTATAGTAGTACTAGTATTTTGTATGTGGCTGGGCAGACATACAGTAAAAACCAGAATTCTGTAAATATGGAAATATATACTGAGGTAACTAGGTGTCTGGAGGGCTTTTCAAATTGGAAATTATTTGAGAATTCAAGTATTTTCCTATTTACATCTTTAACCATCTATATAATTTTACTGTTCCCACAACAAATGTTCAAAAGGTTTTCTTTACATTGGACTCAAATATTTTGAAATATCTTGAACAGCTGTATAGCTGCATAATTCTTGCTCCAAATTCCAGATGAAAAAGGCATGGTCAAACTAAGGAGAAAATATTGCAGATTGTGTAACTTTTCTCAAATCATTCAAATTTCTTAACTCAAGCCCATAGTGTTGATTGGATGCTGACTGTATGCAACCATGACACTCAAATGCAGTACAGAATTTTCCTTACTTAAGTTCAACCCTTGAGCTGGTGAAGTCTACAGGGTCTCCGACCATACGCTTGCCCACATTAACGATGTAACGTAAATCCTTTTCAGATGCCTACTCTATTTGCTGCTAGTTTTATGACCTGATTACATTAAAATAATCTTTGTCCCACTGTTAATGGACAAGAGGGATAACAGACCTATAGAGGGATAACAGTTCATACACCTGGATGTCTGTGGAGAAGAAGTACAACAAAAAGAAAATTCTTCATTTCCACAGCTTAGAAAGACTCTCTGATTTTCACTGTGTCCTTGTGCTTCTTAATTAAAACAGTGAAGTACTGTAATAAGTCACCCGAATACATTTTTTCATCAGTAAATATCAGAATATTTTAGAAATATTAGTTAATGCAACATTGTAATACCCTAAATGGTAGGTTATGGTAAGGGGAGATAATAAGCAGGAATGTCACATTAAAATAAAGTTTATGCAGGATTTTTTGTTAGATTTTAAATGCACGATTTACAAAAAAATATGTTTTATGTCACACCATCATATATTAAGGTCTATTTTCCTCTTGTTATGCATACAGTAATATTGCATGAATAATAATTTTAAAAATCCAAATCTGCTTTATTTCAGAAGTAGATGAGAACTGAAATACAGATTTCTTCAAATATTCACCACTAAGCAAAATCATGATTTTCTGCAGCTGACTACACTGCTGGGAGCCATAATAGGAAGCAGGTAGATTAGATAAGAGATATTTCATTTTTAAGGTTGTTCCACATTTGCAAATTGGCATTATCTAGTGCTTACTGGATGATTTATGAAATAAGAAATTATACCTTCCAGGATGTCTTTAGATGGCTACATGCTTGTTAGAAGACCAGGCAGGGAAATATTTCAGTGTCCCTACATTTCTAGATTAGGATAGAGGTTAGTTCAAGGATAGTTATGGTGGTGCTCAGGGGAGTTATGGTGCCTCATCTGAGTCCTTATCTCTTAAATCGCTGGATTCTTGCTATCATCTAGAGACCCACTAACTGCCATTACTGATTTGCAGTGAAAAAAACCACACCTCCAAATAATACTGCTTAAGCAATTTGAAGATTTCTCTTTAATTACAGTTTTACATATTTCTCAAATTAAAATATCTCAGGCTTTCAGAAGTTCCTTAAGCATGTAGGCTATACTTCAGCCTGTTAGAAAAGAGACCTCAGAAAAATTTTTGATACAGTTTTTGTTTCGCCGTGGCTCAGGTTGAAAGAACAAAACAAAAGGCTAGGTTTTACTTAACTGTGATGAAGGCGCTTTGAGGACATTACGTAGAGCCTTCATTCCCCAATACTTTATGAGCATATAAGAGTGTCTAAGAGAGAAAATATTTGGTGAAAGTCAAAACAAGACACAGGGCTAGACAAAAATACTTCGGCACTGAAAGCAAAATTGGCAGTGCCTGGGAAGAAAAGCCTCTCTTCTTCTCTATGGAAGCAGTCCTGGATCAAATGGAGGCAGAATATTTCCCAAAATTATGTGCAACAGTTACACGCTATCCCTGTCTCCTGCAAAAGGTTGACATGAGCCTGGGGGAAGGAAGGAAACACAGCTCCTGTTCAGCCAGCCACCAGCATGAACTTGCTTCCCAGTCTTCAATAGCATGGGCTAGCAGTCTGCCTAGTCTACACATACCAGCAGAGTTGCCTCCTATACAGTCAGCTGTTGCACACTTGCTGAAGGGCTTTTACAAAGCTCAGTTCAGCTCAAAATTATTATTTATAAATGACTGCAGGAAATGGTGGTCTGCCAAAATCAAGCATCTACATGTATCTTTTTCCAGACCACTGTGATATATAATAGTGTAGACCTTTTCTGTAAATATTATGCCACTGAATAGTTGGAAATAATTTATTTTTTCTATTGAAGTGGTTTTTGAAGTGAGCTCCCATGTAAGTAGCTTTTCTACTAACGGTGTTGCTCATTGCAGTGGAAAAAAAATGGTAGTGAGAGGGGACATTTTTCACAGCATACTCCAAGTCAGCCTATTCTGACATGACACTGAGAGCAGTGAGTGATTTGAGAGTGAAGATGTCTCAGACTTCAGGCTTTGAAGTGTATGAGAAAATACCTTCTTTTAGTCTTCTCACTGTCTGTTCATCTCTCTGAGCTATGTTTTTTTGAGAAACTGTGAATTCAGTTTGTTCTCCTGTGAGCTCTGTTATATAAAGTCTACAGGTTTACTGTGATAGTGTATTTATAGATATGCTATAGGTTTAATTTTAATCCTAATGCACTGAGACATTTGTTTTACATGTTTCCTTGAAAAACATCAGGGAACCATGATCATGGAAGATGGCATGACCAAAACTTAAACCTTCTAACCAGATCTTCTTTCTCCTTGAAGAAGGTACTGAACTGAATGCTTCCTGTCTGACCATACAAATTCCATGTTCATAATTCACTGAGTTTCACTTGTTACACCAGTGGCTATTGTTCAAATGTGAAAAGAAAAAAAAAAAGAGTAAGATTATTTTGTAGTCATACTTAGGGTCTGATAATTGTTTCACAAGGTTGATTTGCATAATTTAACACTACTAATGAAGTTTTATTTTAACTGTTCTTTTTAAGTTCTGGTCAATGTAATGCAAAGTTTCTATTTCTTTGCAATATTTCGTGCATATACTATGATCAGGCAATAAAAATGATTACTTTTTCATCCTAAGAAGAAAAACATTTTCATGTCACTCAAAGTCTCCATGATTAATGACTAGTCTTACCAATTTAAAAAGATAAAAAATATTCCAATCAGATGCGTAAAAATCACCAAATTGTTAATGCAAATAAGATCTTTAAAAGATTATACTATAACAATCATGTAGCTGTAGCATTTGAACTTTCTGTAACAATCTGCAAGGTGTGTGACAACGACTCATACATTCACGCATGTACTGAAAGGTAAATTTTGGCCCTCATCATCCTTCCCACCAAACTCCTCCATCTCCTGCCACCCCTCCTACACTCTGCTCAGCAGCAAAATCTCCCTTCCCCTGTTTGCAAAACATGTCCATTTCCGTACCTCTTGCATTAGCTTTGCTTCTTCCAATAGAAAAGCAAATGTAAAGCTACTTTGGACTTGTTCTCCCCTCCACAGTACACTATCAAAAAGGTATATCTACTTTCAGTTTGGTTCTTTTTGGCAGCTTTTATCTGCAGAGGTAGGGAAGTAGGGAAGGGAGCCAGCTAGATGGGATAAGATCTCTTGAGCTGGCAGGGACCTGTGCCTGCGGTGCCAGCCAGGACACCTGCTTAGGCAGGAGTGAATATGTCTGGTGATTCTGAGTGAGTTCTGACTTCTTTTTTACCTGCTCAGGCCTTTCTAGATTCCCAGAGCATTTTATATTATGAAAAGTTAGTCAGATAATTAGCATAAGCATTAAATAATAGATCAAATTTGCCAAGTTCAATTCTATTTAGATGAGTAAGTAAGCATCAGCTGTGGATCACAGTATATAATAAATACTAAAAGCAAAGTAAACACTTTAAATCTCCACAATTCATTCAGGAGAAGAATTAAGGATTCATTAATGGCAGTGAGTCACTTTTTAATAAAATCTATCAACTAAACATGAAAAAAGGCCCTGAGGTTGTCATGGTATTTAATATAAAATACATCGTAAGATAAATGGCTGATTTTTAATGAATAGATCCCACTCTGTAAAGGCAGATATTTAGGCTCTAAAGCCATGTAGCACACACAGCAAATTGTCTGGATCCAGGGCTTTGCTACTGGAATTATAATTAGTCTGTCTGCAGCTCTATCTGTAGAATGATTCCTTGTCAGAGCATGAAGAGATTCTGTTGTGGCAGCAAAGAAAATTCATAAATAACGGTAAGAATGACAGTCACAATATGGAAATCTTTTTTCACCCCACCAAAAAAACCCAAACAAAACTAGAAGCTAATCCTTAAGAAGTTTTAAAGTATAAAATGCATAACAGCTCAAAAAGTAAAAAACGTAACTATGAGAGAGATATTTGCTAGCACAGGAAAAAATAGCAGGCTCTTCCTAGCAGTCCAGTGGAAATTTGTTTCTGACTCACCTGGAATACACTGAGTTGCCTCTGTGACAAGCAGCAAAGAAGCCCATCGGTAAGTGGGAACCTGTCCCTATTTATTACATTTCCAGTCTTTCAGTTGGTACTCCTAAGAATCTTGCTCAAGACTCACTTTAAAGGGTGAGAAAGTTTATCTGTTCACTAAATCCTTTTGCTTATTTTATTTGCCTCTTCATTGCAATTGTAAATATTCCTTTCTGTTACCTGAATTAACATATCACTCAGAAAAGAAACTGTTATAGCCACACAATGCTTTGCAGGGTGAATGATTGCATCCTGGCACAAAGTAGATGTTCCTGAGTGTTGTTAAATGTGAGCAGACACCAAGATCTTACAGGAATGGAGAGGATCTCAGATTGCCAATAGCATGGGACACTCATTCGTTGACTGCCAGACTTCAGACATGCTTAAGAATAAATGTGTATCTAGTCAGGTTTGGTTAGAAGTGATGTGACAGGACTAAAATTTGGCCAAAGCCAACTTCTTCGTGTAGTTTTTGGGTGAGTAAACAATGAAATGTTAAATATTTCCAGATATAAGGGCAATGTTTTATTAGAACTCAAAACAAATAACAAAAGAGCAGTTTGCTAAGCAGGAAAAGATCAGAATCAGTAGGTAATTTAGATTAAAATAGAGAACTCAGGAGAGAATCTATTACTTGATCTTTGCTTCACAGAAGTGTGGATTGTTTTCTGTGTCAGGACTTCATTTTAAATTTAATCTGTGTATCCGAGGTTAGAAATATTCCAGGGTGTTCCTGTTGTCTCTCCAGAAAGTTTGTCCAGGACCCAGACTGCAGCCCCAGGACTAGGCAGCTGCATAGCCTTGCTCTCTGCTCCATTTGCCTGAGCAATGATTTCTTCTCTCTGTGCACTGGGGTGGGGCACCAAGCACGATGGAATAAAAGTAATAGAAATAAAAACAGGAACTGGAACACTAAACTGATTTGGGGATCATTACTTCTGAAGTGCCCAAGTGTCAGTACTAGAACACACAGAGAAAGAAAGAAGAGGATTCTACTGTCTCTTTATTATATTGTAATACATGAAAAATTATGTGACAGTTAATATGGTGATTATTTCAAGATTTCGTAAAACTAGAAAGCACATGCTTTGATTAATTATATTGAACTGAGTGTTCATTTAGGTTACATGAAATCCAAAAGAAAAAAGACAGTACTCATTGATTTTCAAGATCTATGCTCAACAAAAAAATTCTTGAATGCACAAAGCAAGCTGAAACTGCTAACCGCTCTCACTGTTTTGTGTTTTCTCAGCAGAAATTTGATCATTCACTTGAACTTTTTCTTCAACAAGCTTTCCCAGGTATCTCTCAGAGCTCAGTGAGGAAAAAAACTTTATAAGGGAAGGAACAATACGCCATATGGCACCCAGTTTCAGTATTTGTGTGTTTAAGACACTGACTAAATGTTCAGAAATGCCTTCATATCAACATATTGTATGCATACTAATGGTAAAGTAGTAAAAAAATCTGCTTTGTTGCAGTTACCCTGGTCAATTTCTGTTACAGACAAGCAGAAAGTGTCACTGTATTACATGTTTGTCACATGCGTTCTAATATGGCTACAAGGGGACGATTCTCGAAAGAAGAGTTTCAGTAAAAACGTAAACTGGGTTACATTAAGACATATCGAGATCTTAGGCATGGGTTTCCACTGGTTGATCATAAATATTTAAATGCTGCTTATAGGCAGAAGTCAACAGCACTATTTGATGACCACCCTAACTTACAGTTTATTCTTTCAGGAGACAGCCTAAAACCTGTGATCTAATAAAGTTTTGGGGCCAGAACATAAATCTCTGGTGCCAAAAAAAAATATATTGTGATAATAATACTGCAGTAGAATTTAAAAACGAATTAACAGATGTACACTTGTAGCTAGCAGTTTACATCAGTGCTATTTCTTTACTCCCGTTTGACAAAATGTTTTAAGAAAGAAATGTCTCTGTATTATACCTTGTTTTGGATAGTCCTCAATTTTCTGTAATTCGAGTACAAGCTGAGGACACCATTAGCAAGACCTAACATTAAAGTAGTTAAACTAATATTAGCGTTTTATTCTAAACAGCTGGTGTTTTCTGAGCCCAATCATTTTATGGAACCTCTATTAAGTGCTGTGTTTGCTGTTCTGAAATTCTGTATGTTTTAGACTGTATTCTAGGCTGTATTTGACCCTTACTTTTTTTCTGCTCTGACTTTACTAGTATTATTACTGAAACTGTCACTACTAAGTGCAGTTCATGGTCACATGTTTTAAAAAATTTGCAGGTCAGTCATAATTGGTTTAATTCTTGAGCTAGGAATTACTGTCTTTCTTTGCATTCTGATTAAATTTTGTAGGGTTTGATTTAAACATTTTCATCACAAGGTCACTTAATAACCGTTAGAAGAATATGCACAACACTGTACCTACTAAAAGCTTGTTAATCTCTCTCAGAAGTCCTGACCTTGTCTCACCAAAAGTGCTGTTAGTGACTTGTGATTTAAGGAGAAAGAGACTGGACAATAAAAGATTTATCTAGTCTGACATTTTCTGAAAATAAATGTTGTTTCAAAGTCTTCAAAGAAAATTTAATACATCTTTAAACTGTATGTGGCAAGGACTTGCTATGAAAACAACTATAGTTTTCCATTACTATCTCATACTTTCATCTTTTTTTATTTTTATCAGCAGGAAAAAAATAGGAAAATTAATGAATCAGCAAATATATTTACATGCCTAAGCTCAGTTGCCATGCCACTCCATTGCTGTTTTTGACTCCCATCTGCTCTCTGCTGCCTGACAATTTCTTGTAGAGAAGCCATATGTTTCAGAGCCTTCGTTGAAGCATCCAGCTTATTTTTGAATGGTGAGGTATCAGTTCTTACACTTAACATGAGCAAAAGAGACTTGAGCTCTGATGAGTAGAGTGACTGCGATACTACGAAATTAACAATTTATGACCTATGAAAAGAGACTGATAAAACTTTTCCATCTCTGATATTAATTCCTAATGTGTAACCTAAAAATGGCGTAATAATCTCCTTTCATCGCTATGTAAAATTTATGACCAGGACTCTGATGTTTGTATATCCTGGCTGGTGAGTTCTTGATTGTAACTCCATGGTTCTCACCTCCATAAATCATGGGGACATGCATTACTATTCTGATTTCAGTGGAAGCTTTGGGAGAGAGAGGTAGGTCCAGTTTGAGCCTTCTAAATTTGGAGCAAAATTCTAATCCATCCATGTTCCATAACATTCTAGGTTTTTCATTTTTCAGATTCTTTTTATTATCCATTTTTCTGAGTTTCTTTTACTTCTGTTTGAGGGATTCTATTCCTTTCCTCTACTAGAGGGTTTATTTGAGTTTTTTTCTTTGTTGCCTTCATTTTCCTTTTCCTTGTTCTTTCCTTCCAAGCTCTCTCTAATGCTCTTGATATTGACCACTGTCCAGTGTTCTAAATAAAAGCAGAAAGTTATGTTCAGGCAGTGACACTGGTTATCAGTCAAGTGCCCTGTTTATTTTATATAGTTACACTCTTGAAGAAGCTACCAAAATATGTGAAGTGTGAGCAGACATCTGAATGCAATGACACAACCATGCCACATAACTGACTCTAGTCCTACTCACTCAAAGCTGTGAATACCTCTGAATGACAGCGCAGAAGAACTCACCTCTCCACATTTTTATATTAGAATTTAAACGGATTTTGAAAACCATTCATCAAGAATATCACGTCAACTGGCAACTACTGTGGTAAACTTTCTCCTACTTTCTTTTGACAAATTACAGTGTGTTGCTATGGGTAAATCAAGCTTCTTAGTAGAATATCATTCTTTGAAGATCTAAGCAAAATAATAAATTCTAACATAATAAAAGCTCCATTTGCTACTGGTTTTACTCAAGTGATTATGTATTTCGTTTACTCTGTAGAAATTTTTTTTTGTGTTGCTGGATTTTTTTTCTCAGAATTAATGCATCTATAAACAAGAGATACCTTAAAATGCACCTAGCTTTTTGACTGAGGATGTAGTTTTATTTAGCTTTGGTTTGCACAGAAGGAAAGATCTACTGGCGTAGAAACCTAAATCTAAAGGCCAGCACAAAGATGATAGATGAGCAAAGATGGTAGATACATAAATAAGGTTATTTAGAGAAAAAGTTTAAATGAAGGAAGAGAATGCAGGACATGACCTACAGGGCACCCACAGGAAGCAGAGATATGGAAGGGCTTCGAAAAAATATGTCAAAAGAATGATTAGACAGGCAGAGAGACACAGAAGCAAAAACAGAAAAAGATTTCAAACAAAATAAAAGGCAGTGTAGAGGTCAAAGATGATGAAGATATATTGGAGAAGTCTGAGATTTTGCTAAAATGTCACTAAAGATTTTGGCAAAAGTAGTTCCTCTGGAATGCAAGGGAGAAATTGAGTATAGATAGACAGGGAAATCCAGGCTGCAGCAGTAAATGCTGTGTTTAATGAGCTTGAAGTAAAAGGGTGGAACAAGATAGCACAATAAATGAGGAGAAAGTTTAAGATAAAGGCGGCATATTTTTCAAAGAGTGGAGACCGTCCCTTTTGTACTGTGAAGTTAAAAATTATAGAAAGTGGTGAAAAGTTATGTGGAAAATACAGACAAGTGTAAGAGTGGTTTAGAAGAGTTTCAGAGATGAAGAGAGGTCACAAGAACAAGAGCAAAGCTGGGGGATAACTGGTAGAAAATATGCAGATCCACAGGAATAAAGGAGGAGAACTGAATTTTGAGAAGAAAACAAAGGAAAGGAAGGTGTGAAGAAAGTCATGCTGCATTTCAAAAATGTTATCTTGCAAGGGTCCCATATGAGGGAGAGGGAAAGAAGGAGGGAAAAAAAGAGAAAGAGAGGGAGGGAGAAGACAGAAGAGGGTTTGAAGTCTGAGCCAATGGCAGGAAAAAGCAGATGGGACTATGGAGATTTAAAATAGTTGGGAAAAAGTTATTTAGCTAGACAGATGGTAAAACTGAACTGAAGAAGCAGGTTTGCAGTGAAGAGAGACTGACTTGACAAGTACTTCAGAAAATATTGCACCGGGTGGGGGAAAGTGTGAAATATGCAGATTCAAAGATGTGAGAAAATGATAGCGGTCGAATGAAGTGGTGGAGAGCCTGATCAGGAACTGGTGTAAGGGCAGAAGAGAAAACAAAGGAGAAGAGAAAGACGCTAAACTCATATGTAAGCTTCTAGCTCAGCAGAGATTGTGAGAGAAGGATATTCCATGACAGAAAAAATCAGAAGCATTTTTGAGTGAAAAAAGAAGTTCTGGCAAACTGGCTGAATGGCAGAGCTCAGCGGTTTATAATCAGCAGTGGCGAGTCTAGTTGGAAGTCTGTGACCAGCGATGTTCCCCAGGGGTCAGTGCTGGGTCCAGCCCTGTTCAAGATATTCATCAACGACCTGGATGAAGGGACAGAGTGTACCCTCAGCAAGTTTGCTGATGATACAAAGCTGGAGGTAGCAGGTGACTCACGGGAAGGCTGTGCTGCCATTCAGCGTGACCTGGACAGGCTGGAGAGTCAGGCAGAGAGGAACCTGGTGAAGTTCAACAAGGGCAAGTGTAGGGTCCTGCACCTGTGGAGGAACAACCCCATGCACCAGTACATGTTGGGGGCTGACCTGCAGGAGAGCAGCTCTGCGGAGAAGGACCTGGGAGTGCTGGTGGACGACAGATTCACCATGAGCCAGCAATGTGCCCTCGTGGCCAAGAAGGCTGATGGCATCCTGGGGTGCATTAAGAAGAGTGTGGCCAGCAGGTCGAGGGAGGTGATCCTCCCCCTCTACTCTGCCCTGATGAGGCCACATCTGGAGTGCTGTGTCCAATTCTGGGCTCCACAGTTCAAGAGAGACAGGGAACCACTGGAGAGAGTCCAGCAGAGGGCCATGAAGATAATTAGGGGACTAGAGCATCTCTGCTATGAGGAAAGGCTGGGAGACCGGGGTCTGTTCAGCCTGGAGAAGAGAAGATTGAGAGGGGATCTCATCAATTCTTATAAATATCTAAAGGGCGGGTGTCAAGAGGATGGGCCAGACTCTTTTCAGTGGTGTCCAGCAACAGGACAAGGGGCAACAGGCATAAACTGGAGCACAGGAAGTTCCACCTGAATATGAGGAGGAACTTCTTTACTGTGAGGGTGACAGAGCCCTGGAACAGGCTGCCCAGGGAGGTTGTGGAGTCTCCTTCTCTGGAGATATTCAAAACCCGCCTGGATGCGTTCCTGTGCACCCTTCTCTGGGGGCATCTGCTTTAGCAGGGGCATTGGACTAGAAGATCTCCAGAGGTCACCTCCAATCCCTACCATTCTGTGATTCTGTGATTCTCAGTGACAGCCACAGGCCAGTGGGAAGACAGCATAATGAGACTGTGGGCATTTCTGAAATTTTAGAACAGGACCGTTGGATCACATCTGGAAATGTTATCCCTCTGGTACGATCGTCCTTCTGCAGATATTTATTCATCTTCTACATGAAATATGCTTTTGGGTTTTTTATCTTTTCAAAATTTCCAGACAACTTGCATGATTCCCTAAAAAAAAAAAAAAAAAAAGTAGTGTAAAAATTTCTATGACATTCTTCAAAGGGTTGGTGTTTTTTTCCAGTGAATGATTCAAGTCTATGAGAAAGCTGAACATATGAGGAAGTTGACTGTCTACATGCTTTCTCTCAACTCCTCATTGCTATAAGCTTTTATATGTCATTTTTCTTTCTGTGCAGATATGTGCAACTGAATTCCCCCCAAGCTTTTTTGCCCTGTTTAACTTTCCTCTCATCTATTTAATTTCCTTGGACAATTTATTAGTTATTCCCCAGAAGGGTCATGCCATGGCACTCTAATTTGTTTTATTCCACCCACCTCTGGAAAACACTGATAATTTTCTGGTACTCAAGTGACGACTCTTCCATTATTCTTTGACTTCAAGACAGATATTTAGAACATCCACTGGCAGAAATTGTCCCCAGCTCTGCTGCCTTTTTTCCCCTGAGGAAACGCAAAACTGTAACACCAATAAATAATGCTTTTTTACCTTCCATTTCACCCCGACCTCATACTGACTTAGTAGAATCTTTACCTCTGTAAGGGGAGAAGAGTTGGCCAGTGCCAAAGGGACAGCATATGTTTTCAAAATGGTAGAAAACAGAGCAATTTCCATTGCTCCGGTATAATTCATTTTCAAAAAGCTTTGTGGCTTCTAATGACAGATTCCATATGCCGTAAAACTGAGCACTACAAAATCACTGTACATATAAGATTTCAACATTTGAAACAGACCAAAATTAGGGGAAATCTGAATATTCAAACCAGAATAACTATATTATAATTTACTCACACATAACCTTGCATTTCAACAGTGACCTTGGTCCTAATCAAGAATTTAGGATTTAAAAAACCAACTCTGGAGAGGTTTTTAAATGCATGCCTCATCAAGTTATCATAATTAAATCATCATTTTCATCAAGCAGTAAAATGTGACCAAATTACCATGCAAAACTATTAATCACAGCACATATATTTTCAATTGCAAACAGTTTAGGATGCATTTATAAAAATCTTCCTAAGATAATCTTGTGCTAAAATTAAGTCAATGTTTTGCCATTGGAGGAGGAGCTAAAGGTATTGTAGAAAGTTTATTATTAAAAACATTAAATACTCAATCCTGAAAATTATTGACATGCATAACGGATTCATTTTGATATATGTTTACAGGTTTGTTGCATCAGCAATTAATAGACTAACACTAAGCGTGCTCTTCACGTGCTTGATTTTAGATACACTATACTTGAAGTTAGCTTCAAAGACAGCCAGAAATCATCACCCACAAGTGTAAGGCCTCTCTACTTAAAATTTACACATCCTTAAAATGGGTTTGTTGCTTTCTTATAGATAACGCACAGCATCTGAATGTGCATGCATAGCATACCCCATGTGAAGTCACCTTATTTCATTACATTAAAATATTAACATAGAAAATTAAACAATGCAATGCAGAGACTATAACTGAAATTGCATTAAGACTCACACATTCTGCAACAAGGATGCAGTGTGCTAAGCAAAATTAATCTCTGGTGGGAACTGTTTTGACAAGAAAAGGAACAGAAATGATTAAATTATTTTGTTTCAGCAGTGTTCGAAGCTCACCTTTATGTATTAATGTCATGTTTAAGAGTATACAAATATTTCTGTCTTAACTTCTCATGATCCCTTTTTTGGCATCCTCAGCTGTCCTCTTTCTTCCTACTGGTTTCTGTTGGTTTTGGCTGAATTATTCCGGCAAATACAGAAGGGACAGTGTCTCCTCCATTGTCTTTCCTGCCATCCTATCTATTTCCTTAGAGAAAGAAGGTTCAGAGATCTCAAGCTACAGGACCACCACTTGGGCCAGTCAAGGAGAGCTGCACTCTGTGAACTATCTGCCTAATTGGCCTTCTAACTTTCTTTGCCTTCTTTACATAGGAAAGGCTTTCCTGCATACGAAGTGTCCAGAAATATTCTGAATTTTCTGAATGGAGTTACAACATTGAGTTGACGAGCCAGACAGCTGAGGAATATCCTTGATGTCTCTCTGTCCATTGCGTAGATTTGTTTCTAACAAAGATATCCATGGTCAGAAATGTTTCTGGATTTTGCAAGAGTGTTACTCCTGGCTTGCTTGGTCACACCTGGGATTTGGCTGCTCTGATTAGTGTTCAGATCTCTGAACTCAGTTTTCAGTGGTGCAAAGGTGATACCACACCCAGCTGAGAGAAACAGGTGGACAAAACATCCTGCTCTCCAGATGCTACAGTTACATCTACACTATAATTTTGCTGGGATGTCACAGGTGCTGCCTGAAGGTTAGGAGAGCCCAGCTCCAAGTATCTTCACTGCATTTGAGAGCAGTCCAGGCTCCAGCTGACTCTGCAGCAGGCAGTGCCAAGGTCATCTTGTCTACTCAAACTCAACCAACCCAACATCACCTGTCGCGGGGGAGAGTGGTTAAGGTTTAAAGGTCGCTCAAAGAATCACCACCAAAGATATGAGG
>VZSC01004836.1:59126-95402 GCA_013398225.1 Steatornis caripensis
TGCGATCACGGAGACGTGGTGGGACAGCTCGCATGACTGGAATGCAGTCATGGACGGCTATGTACTTTTTAGGAAGGACAGGCCAGCAAGACGGGGTGGTGGAGTTGCTCTTTATGTCAGAGAGCAACTGGAATGTATTGAGCTCTGTCTAGGGGTGGATGAAGAACGAGTCGAGAGCCTATGGGTAAGAATTAGAGGGCAGGCCAATACAGGTGACACTGTTGTGGGTGTTTACTATAGGCCACCTGATCAGGAAGAGGAACTTGACAAGGCCTTCTACAGACAGCTGGAAGTTGCCTCACAGTCACAGGCCCTGGTGCTCACTGGGGACTTCAACCACCCTGATATTTGCTGGAAAAACAACACAGATAGGCATGTAGAGAGGTTGTGGAGTCTCCTTTTCTGGAGATATTCAAAACCCGCCTGGATGCATTTCTGTGCAACCTGCTCTAGGCTAACCTGCTTTAGCAGGGGGGTTGGACTAGATGATCTCTAGAGGTCCCTTCCAACCCCTACCATTCTATGATTCATTAGATTTCACTTATTACCTTATTTTTTAACAGTTAACAGTCTTAGACATACGTTAGAAGTTGTGTCCCAACAGTGTGGCCTTCCAGCCCAAACTGCTCTGGCTCAGTGATCTGCAGACCTCTGCTTCTCGGTGATGGGAAAGATGTCTGCTGCATCTCCTCTGCTGCCTTGTTAGATAGCCTCCCAATGGGTGGATGTGGTTTACTGCTGGACCAAGAACTCCATCCTCACACATGTAGGGATGTTGGTTTTGATGTTCTGGCTCAACACAGGCAATTAGTATGCCCAAATTAAAAGAGCATATAATAAAACTATGTTTTTCTTGTGAGAGAAGTAAACTGTTACACACTTTTCTGAGGTTCTGGACTCTAGCCAGGAGAATCCGATCTGTGAGGGACCACAAGATGAAGAAATATTTTAAAGACTTCCTTTTTATCACCTCATAGTCAGCCACAGTAAAGGACTTTGTTGTTAAGAAAGAAAAAAAAAAAAGAGCTCTGGTCATAGATAGAGTTGCTATAAGCAAATTCAGCAGCAGCAGCAGTAGTACTATAATCAACACCTACTTTTGTTCCAATGTGTACAATCTCTTCTGAAGCATCTTGTCTGATGTCTGAGTAAAAATACAGGAGAAGCAATATTTTGTGGTAAAATAGTAGAGCAATAGCTACAGTATAAAAAAGTTTCTTGCCCTTCTAAACTTCCTTAAATTCTGGGAAAAGTACCCTTTGTTATGTTATACATGTTATACAATAACCTGACAGTTAAAATAACTCTTGATTGTATTAATATGCAAAGTGCTTGGTGCTTTAAAACTGTCTTCATCATTTCCTAATAGAAACCTTTTAAGGGGAAAATGGATGTAATTGTAAAAATATTATTATATTTTCTCAGTTATATATTAATCTATTTTCTAACGCACTGATAGAGATGGCCAAGGTATAAGGGAATCACCTGGTTGCAAAAGAATATTAAAATTTGAAAATGGTCTTACAGTTCATTAAGGATTTTAAAAGAAGTGTAACCTAATCAACATTCAACTTTTATGTTCTAATTACATGATAATCAGTAATCACTATTGTCTCAGATTATGTGAACTAATAAAAATCTCTCTCGAGTGCACAGTAAAGTGCCACAACATTAACTGAATTACATAGCAAGCAATTTTTCGTTTTAACACTTCTAGTAGACTTGATTGCATTGTTCAGAGGTTGCTTTTGTTTTGTTTTGTTTTTAATTATACTGAGTAAGTGGAAATGAGAGATCTTTTCGAAAATTAAAAAAAAATAAAATAAAATCTAACTGTTTCACACATCTCATTTAATGAGTTTTAGTTAGTTTCTGTTCTGCTGCAGTCTGTTTCAGAACAATCTCCAACAGAATCCTGCAGTGGGGCTGTGGTCTTCAGACTGTACATTGGCTTGGAGGAAATTTGCACTTCTCTCTCAGATAGCTTCGATAGCAAGTTTAGAATTGAAATGCCACTGAATTAGTAACATTCCAATCTATCAAATCTGTAGATGATTCATTTCTTTCTCTTCGTATTGAATAAGTGATTCAGAAATTATTGATGAAATGATCATATGCTACTACATCATACTGAGCATACCAGCTCAGTCTGTAATTTATCCTTTTTGCTCAAACAGGAAAAAAAAAAGAAAAAATTATTTTCAGAGAGTGACAAATGTCAACATTCAGCACCTTGTGATAGATCTTAATTTCTGTATGGTGTAAACAGATATGTTAATTTCCTGTCATTACAGTAATCTTTCAGTAATTATAATTAAAATAAATGTGTATATGCAGGTACTTTAAAGTGGTATCTTGAGCTATTACTGCTATTTCTGATTCTAAATGTGTGTACCTAACTATAAACATCACATAGAAATTGAACAGCTAGGGTTTTGTGCAGCAAATGCTGAAACAACAAACATTAGCTGTTCTTACAGTTTGGGACTGGAAATGAGTGCAGTCATGTATTTAATGTACTGATGAAGTGAGAAGAAAGATTTCAGAGATATTCTCATTTGAAAGCAAATTGTTTACATTCTTGACAGCTGCAGAGATTTGTTTTATTTTGGTAGACCTTTAGTAAAGGTTAGAACAAAATTCAGAAATTGGTCACTAACAGTTATAAATGTATGACAAATTTAGGAAGCAGGACTTTTAAAGAATACATAACATCTTGAGAAAAGCAACAAATGAAATCTTTTATTTTGGTGAAAAGTAATTGCTTCCAATTCTTTTTGTTTGAAAAAAAGACTTTAAGAATAAAATTCACCTACATTTAATCAAATTTTACAAGATCCTGAAAATAACATGAAACAGTATTTCTCTCAGATGAGATTAAATTCTTTGGTTCTCTTGTAATCAGTTTTATATGCATTTGTTCAGCATTTTGTTGGAGGAATGAGAGCAGCAGGTTTTTAAAAAAAAAAACCTGCATGCTTTATATTCCAGCATTCAACATTGGCAGAGGGAGGGCTGCAAAGCAGTGAGGAGATGTAGATTCCTGCTGGCATATTCTGCATTTTGCAAAAGTGTTTATCAGTCTTGCAGGCTGCAGCTGGACTCCCTCATAAGTCCAGTCTCAGCTGTGTTCCAGGACTCCAGTTCCCTGACTGCCGTGGTACTTGTCTGCTCTCAAGACAAGCACAATAGTGCTTATGCTACAAAAGAGTCAAACTCAGCAATGCCTAACCTTATGCTGGCCTCCCAGCAAGTTCTCAAGCAGAAACAGACCCATACTCATTAGGTATCATAGAAAAAAAAACATATTCTATGTCTGTAGACAACACACACCAGTATTTTCTTACCTTCACATATAAGACGCCCAGTCCTCTCATTTACCTGGACCATCAGGCCACAACAAAAAGCACCTGAGGTCTTGTCCGAAGGAAAGGCACACAGCTGAAAAAGATTTTAAAACCTTTTTAAGCTTCACAGAACTCCCAAGAATTTATTTTCACTGAGGGAAGTCTCCTCTTTTGCCACCCACGTCACCCTCATATTTAGGAGTGGGAACGGCTCCAGGCAGACTGACACCCCAGGTTAGCATTCAGAAAGCCTGCTTGATGTTGCAGATTAAATGCCTGCTTTTAGTTTGCTGTGCAAAACAAATCTTTCTAGCAACAAAACTCTTCAGTACCACAGGTGGAAAAAAAACTTGTGCTGCTAGCCAGTACCATATGCATCCTAGAATTCATTTTTACTTACAGCATCTACCACACATGACATCTGATGCCTCCTAGGCACATTTCTTTTCCCTCTGCACAATAGAGCAGTTGCCAGGTGCTCTGCCTTTTTCTTTCGTCTGCACTGTACATTCAGAGTCCACAAGTCCAAATCAGACTCTTCTGTCACATCTTCCCCAGGGACACATTTTTCCTTGTCTTGGGATAAGATGGTCATAGCTTTGGGGAAGAGAGGATGGCGCTTTCTCAACCATTTCCCAGCTATGTCCAAGTCACTTCCTGGCTCTTCAGCAAATGAGAGTAGAAGTCAGCTAGGTGAGCACTCTACTCCCAAACTCCAAGCACAGAGGCTGTCAGGAGCCCGCTGTAGTACATGCAGGTAGAAGACCAGCATAGGTTCAGTGCTGGCTTTGTGCTGTGCCTGTCTCTCTCTCTTCCGCAATGAGCAGCATGCACCAAGTGCCAGGCCAGCGAGGACATCAGGGACTGCCTAGAAGCCTGGCACTCCTGAAACATCATGAGCTCGCTGTTTTGTCTGTTCTCTTCAGGAAGAGACACCAGCCATTCTCGTGGCAATCACGCCAGCCTGGCTGGAACCTCTGGGACTATGGGTGTGCTTTTAAAGTAAATGTCGCCAGGGCTACACAGTCAGGCAAGCCCTTTGCTATTAAATCATAGAACAACAGAACAGCTCAGGTTGGAAGGGACCTTGAAAGGTCATCTGATTCAACCTTTCATGGGAAAGGGAGCCTAGATGAGGTTATCTAGCAATCTGTCCCATTGCATCTTGGAAATCTCCAGCAATGGGGACTCCACCATGTCCGTGGGGAGGTTGTTCCAGTGAATTACTGTTCTCATTGTAAAAACTTTCTTTCTTATATTGAGATGAAACTTCTCCAAGTGCAACTTGTAGCCATTGCCCTTTTGTTTTCTCCATGTGGCTCCTTGTGAAGACAGAGCCTCTGTCTTCTTTGTAGGCGCCCTTTAAGTACTGGAATACTCTGCTGAGGTCCCTGCCTGAGCTTTCTCTTCTCTGGTAAGAAGAGACCTAACTCCTTCAATCTTTCCTGGCAGGGAGTTTCTCCAGCCCTTTGATCATCTTCATGGCTCTCCTTTGGAATCTCTCCAGGCTGTCCTCATCTTTCTTGAATTGTGAGGACCAGAACTGGACACGGTACTCCAGGTGCAACCTTACAAGTGCTGAGTAGAGTGGGGTGATCCCTTAGCCTTAAAACAAAATGGTCACATGCAGGTTACCTATTGAGGGTAGTCTCAGGTCTGTGCCGACTCTATTGTATGCCCAATTGACAGGGACAGTACCAGTTGGACCAGGCCAAAAACTGTGCCAGGGAGCATTGCAAAAATTTAGCAGTAAAAGCAATTCAGTTCAAGTGCCTACTTGAACACTGTTTAATTTACTGGTATAGACACATATTCTAAGTGATGGGATTGTACTGCAGGTTCTAAGGGAATTGTTCCTAGATTATCAACATTTAGGAGAGCTGGGGAGGATCACCTCTCACTGTGAAGGCACCTGACATCCCCATGAGTCATGCTGCAAAACAGGTTCTTCTTCATCTTCAACAGTTAACACACCAGATGATGCACGTAGAGACTACAGGAACTGGAGGCACAGAAAGGAAAGCACCAAGACTTAAAAATTCAGCTTAAAAATGCAACTGATTATCCTTGCCCTTCTTGCAACCTTCCTCTTTCTCAATGCTTCCATACCCATTCCCATTACCCTCTGTCCCACAGCTTCTTAGCCTTATCCTTGGGAAAACCAAACTGCTCACTCACATCCCTCTGACTGTACACTTAGGGTAAATGATAAAATCACTGAGGACATGCCTCAGTCCTGAATATTTGTCGTTTCCCAGTTTCCTGTAGCTATCAGTTTCTTTTATATATATATACATACGTATACATTGTTTATCAGTTGTGATTTCTATTTTGACATTCACTGCAACTTCAATAGCATTTCTCATGTCAGAAAGCCTGCACTTGGTAAACATAGAATCATAGAATGGTTTGGGTTGGAAGGGACCATCATCTAGTTCCAAGTCCTCTGCCATTGGCAGGGACACCTTCCACTAGTCCAGGTTGCTGAAAGCAGCATGTGTAAGAGATGTTTGGGAAGTTTAAACTCCTCATGGGTCCTTTCAGACTTTTTCATAGATGGTAAGCCCTGATGATACTAAATCACTGCAGCCTCCCTAGGGGTTGGAGGGAAAAATGCAAGGTATTTAACAAGACTTTCAAGCAATTGATGTTTGTGCTGTTGCATTTAGAAGTCAACATGTCAGCTGTGATGAAAGCAGTCCCTTTAAGAAAATACATCAGGGAAACAAGAGAAAACTTGCTACAGCCTGGTTTTGTTTCATAAGTTGTACATACTGAGGGTCTGCAAGGAATATTTCCCCTGAAGTTGCACCAGGGTAAAGGTGTACATGACTGGAAGAGATCTCCTGGATTAAATCTGTTCTCCCATTATCATAGATAATGATAACTGAGATTGATAAACTGGTAAACTGACCAAGATCCACCTTTGAGCTAACTCAGATCCCTCTCAATATTCATAATTGAGCTTCCCAGAACCTCAGTCCTGTGGTGACAAGACTCCTAATTCCCAGCCTAAGCATATTTATAGCTTCTTTTCACCTCTTTGTTCCTATTTCCATATTGTCTAAACATGAGCACTTTTATTCTTTTACCTTCCTGTCATAAAATATTTTTCTTACATTTTACCATCTCAGAATCCTTGAATCATCTTTATTGAATACATTTTACCAGTACCTTATACTAATAACACTTCTTTGTCTTTCCTGGAAAAGAGCATCACCCAATAATGCCCATGATTACATTTATTTTTTTCACAGCTACATCACAGTGATTGCATCTAGCCATACTGATATTAATGCATGCACCTTCTTCTTACTTTATTTTCACTGGCATGAAACAGATATGAGCCCCTATTGTTTAGGACTCATATGGGCTAAGATTAGCTTAAAAAGTAGCAAAAGAAAATATCTTTGATAAGTTCACCTATTACTGAAACAGCATCAGTAACAACCTCAGTAGCGAAGGCTGCATGATTTTATGTTTGAAAAGGAGTTGTTTATACTTGCACTCAAATTAACCAAATTTCAAACTGTCATAATGGCATTTTCTGCCTCTGCTTTCTGCCTCAGGCATTTCTGTGTGACATAGGCGAAAACAGTTCAGCAAGTTTGAAGTACAGTGAGCAAATTAATACTCTGTTGCCATTATTTAAATATTTTAGAATAAAGTTAATACCTGTGGCTTGCAATAAACCCTTGATATTTGACAAGAAAAGTCTTGGAACAATAAAGGATCAACAGTTCTCTGTAGAAAGCCCACTTCTATGTGTGAACTAAGTGGAATGATTTTTGAATCCAGATATTCCCAAGATTTCTTGGTACCAGATGTGTGTCTATAACAAAGGAATTGAAATAAGGAGGAATCAATTAAAAAAATCCTCTGTGATTATGTTTATGGGATAAAACAGAAACCTCATTTCATTCAGCTGAATTGAGCAACCGAAAGACCAACAGAGAGACAATGAAGTGCTTTGAGTCTGTTCTAGAGGAAGGCAGTGTAAAGACCAGCAGTCAGATTTACCTTGCTTAGGGGAGTTTGCTGTTGTGTTCTGCACTATTTGAATCGTCTAAATAGCTGGTGATTCTGTATTTGTCTTCTCTTTCACTGAATCAGGATTAATCTCAGAAGAGGAATGTTAGAGGAGAGAAATTTTCCCGGCTATGAATGGTCTTTGTAGACAAGAAAGTTCAACCTACACAGAACATAGACCATGACTTTACTAGTACATAAGATATGCCAAGCAACAACTTTTAGAGACACTTGTTTAGGCAAAACAGCTTTCATCCATTCTACTAAATCATCATCCAATATAAGATAGCTGACTGCAGGTTGTCTAGTGAGAGTGGTCCAATTCCCATGTTAACCCTCAACTATGCCAAGGAATCATTTGAGAAAACACTAAAAAAACGTGCCAGGAACTGCTCTGGCAACTCACATGATGAAGTTTCAGCATGCAGAATTGTTCCTTGGCATTACCGTGTTTACTAGTCAATGTAGCAAAAAGATGTAGTCACAGTGTACAACTTTTTTCCCCTTCAGCAGGATTCAGCTTTGGATAGATGGCTATTATTTTCTATGATCTGAGAGAAGGATTAAGCGTCTCAGAAAGTATCTGACTGTAAGGACCCATGCTCAATACCCAGTGAGATATATGGCAGACAAGTGCACTTCACTCTGTCTCCACAAAGCTAACAGAAGTTTAACTACAATGCCAGAAATGTGGGCCTGAATCTCAGATAGGTCCAGGTTCCCTGCATCTCTCATTTCTGAAGTTCTATTCGATATTACCTAGTCTTCCGGTAAAATCAAGTAATAATCCTATGAGCAGAGAAGCCACGTCAACAATCCAACAGGAATTTCCTGCCTTACAAAGTCATACTTACCATTGTATGCTATTATCCAGCAAATCTTGCCACTACCTTTGCACAGCGGTGCAGAAAGTGCAATTCCATGGAAAGGCTGCAATGTAGGTCTACCCAGAAAAGGCCGTTTCCTCATGGTACAAACACTGTTATGGGGAACATTGGTAGGAACACACAAGCTGAAAAGGGAATTAAATTGGTTTAGAAGAACTCCAAAAGACAGTGGTAACTGCAGATCTATTTTCTGAGGTACCAGATACTATTGGTGTGAGTCAGGACATGTTCTGAAAATTCAGCCTGAACCACGTTTCTATAGGCTCGTATGGAAAAAATCACTTATTTCCACATCTTCAATGGGTTTACAGATAGGATAGGCTGCTCAGTCAACCTGGATCTCTCTGAGATATCATGTAGCATCATATTCCTCTTCTCTTACACTTTCTTTTTTACATTCTTTCATCACAGTTTGAGACCATAACCTTTGACTGGAGAAAGAAAGGAAACAAATGAAAAGAAGTTATTCCTTTTTCTTAAGTCAAATTTCCAGCTTTACAGATAAATTCACATGCTTTAAAACTCCTCTCTCAAAGCAGGTCATCTATAAGCACAGAGAAGGATAGAAAACAAAATAATTTCCTCCACTTACATATTCTATTTTCTGTGTAGCTTTAGTAATGTGCAAACCATTCAAGTGAAATAGTTTCTTGGATCAAACTGAGCTGAAAAAGCATTAGTGACTGCCTAAAGCAACATAAATAAAAGAACGAAGTGATGGGGCTTTATTTAGTGTTTGACTTTTGTTCTTGTTTTCCTTCCATTGCTGAACCACACTTCTCAACAAAAAAGATAGTGAATGTTTGCAGGTCACTTACATAATTTCTTTTGGGGACTGTAAGCTTTAGTTCTCCAAAATCTACTCCAAACACAGTCAAAAACACAAACAAAAAGATCAACCACTTATAAGCACTAGGAAGCTTCCAATTCTGAATTCTGCAGTAAAGGAAATACAAATTTCAGCATATAGACATAAAGTCAGCATCCTTGAAAATAAGTCTTCAAGATACCCATATCCTCAAATAATCTACACAAGACTACAACAATAAGGGAGAAGTAACATGAGGAGATTCACATGCAAGGGTAGTACTAGTAAGAGGGAGCAGACTTTTAAGAGGAGGGGCTTCTCAGCTGAGTCCTTTATATTACCTATACTCATGCATCACCTATAGTGCTCCTGAAACAGAGATTTACAAATAATTTACAGGTTGCTAGTCTGAAAATATGGTAGTGACTGTCTGTCACCACTTTCCAAGCAATAAACATACCACCCTACCAAGTTAGATTTTCATTTTCATCAGTGTACCCTCAAGCATGCCCTAGACCTGTGTAAACAGATATTCTGTTAAGTATTATACTTCTTATTTAAATGAAGTGGAAAAGTAATAATTCCACATATTGCAAAGAAAAGTTAGTGATCTCATTGTCCTGTTGTGTTGCACGCATATTTGTTTATCGGCATGATGCAGCTTCTTATCTCTTTTCCAAGCCCAAGGCAAATGAAGTTAACATTTAATTAGAAACCTCAGTTTCTAAACGTATTGACGTTGTTGCCTTACAGTGATCTCCCTGCTCAATGGCAAACACCCAAACAGCACAACTTTCTAAACACTTGTATCTACTGATGTGGGAGAAGTTGGTATTAATATCACCGATTCCTTGTTCTTACGCAAACTCCTTTATTTCAATGTCATTTGAAGAACCATTGAGCAGACTTGGGTTGATGGTTTAACCTGATAAACTAGCCAGTAGTGGTTTAGTCCTGTGAATGTATATGCAAATGGATGATGATGATTTTAATGGAAATTTTGCCCACATAAACATTCTCCTCTAATGGGGGAGGGAGAACAAGAGCTACTCGAAATTTATATTGGGATCTTGTGGTTCATAAACCTTTTAAAGGAATGGGCCTTATAGTGCTTATGTACTACTTTGATTAACCTTCCATCGCTTCATAGAATTTGAAGCTTCAGGGATCTTCAGATCATCTAGGCTGATTTCCTGAATATCACAGACCATTTGTTTTCACCCAGCAACCCTTTTATTGGTACAAAAAATCCCAACTGCCTTATGTTAAAGCATTTCACTCCGCAGAAGCAGAAGCAGGGAAGTTCAGGGTACAGCAGCACTTCAGAGCCCCAAAATAGCAGAGAAATAAATAGAGGATATATGCCTCAATAATACTGCAGGTGCTCTCTGCTTCAGGTTGCCAAGGAGAAAAAAAGGAGGAACTCTGCAGCCCTGTGAATCTGAATGGCAAGAATATTTCTTTCCAACTCCAGTGCTGATAGTTGCTCAGGCTCTATTTTTCTGAACACAAATGATTGTTTTGTTCCCCAGACAGGTGGCGGAGTCCACCTCAGGGCACTGACTTACGCTGTCTTGGTCACCTCTAAGGTGAGAGAGAGGAAAACAAAATAAAATAAAATATGTAAACAAAATACCTGCTTGATTGTGCCTAGAGGAAAACTTTCCTTCAAACCCTGGAGAAAATACTAGGAATGGTATTTTCTAATCCAGTTTTTCTAATGCTGAGCTGCACTTCTTTGGGCAATACAAATGCTGTCAGAAGGTGAATTAAAGCTTGTTTCTGGGTTGTTTTTTTTTTTAACTATCCAAACTTGTTTATATTTCTCTGAACTATGGTGAGCCCATCAGTTCCCCAGTGTTTAATTACATGCACTGCAGGTAAAATTCATCTTACCTTAAGGCTGATTTTGTCAAACATTAACTTTCAGACATTGAATCCTGTTTTGACTTTTTCTACGAAAGTTAGAAAGTTTCCACCCGTCAGATTCACTTATGTGTGAAACAATCTTTCGGCCTGCTTTTCAATAAGCTCAATACATTGAGGATCTTAAGTCTCACATTGTTTTGCAATTCATAGATCATTTTGAGTGTCTTCCTTCAAGCCATCTCCATACATCCCCCTTAAATTACAGAAGTAGAGGCAGTGGATTATCATTTCAACCTTAACAGTGGTGCAGCCAGAAGCAAGCTAATGACTCTATTTCTGCTCTTTACCTGTACAAGTATCACATTATCTCTTCTTGCTCCTGGCATTACACTGTGGAGGACGTGAGGAGCTGGCTATTCCTGGTATCTTGAAGCCCTATTATCCAAGATTTACATTCTCTTCCTGTGGACTGTCTGCATTTCTTACCTAAACTAACTTATTTTTCAGCATTAAAATGCATTTTGTTGACATCTGACCACTTACCTTGGCAATTCATATCCCTATATGAGAATATACAGTCTTTATTGTTTATTCTTCCATCAATAGTCATGTCATAGCTGGACTGCTTCATAAGTTGCTTCATCATCATCAAGAAAGTTGCTGTATATATAAATACTAAAATGTTAGTCCAAGGAGACAGTTCTGTTATTTGCAACAAATAACAAGTAGATTTAGAGGTTTGCAGTAGACAAGTGTTTAATTCATCTGATTGATAATGTTCCTGTTATTTCTGTAGGTCAAACCTTTTAATTAGTATGACATTGGATGCCATATTATACCAGACAATTGTCAATATAAATATACATAATTCATCCAAAAGCAGTTCTTACTATGTGGTTATAATTATATTTTTAGTAACTAAAATTCTTCACTAAGTTCTAAGTCCAAATCATTTTTTCTGAGGATCAATGTCCAGAAACTGGATCACTTTAATTTCTTCAACTCTAAAAATCACTCATAGCCACTCATTTATTTCAAAGTTCCAATATCAATTATCAGTATTTTAATTAATTAGCTAAAGAATTCTCCTTAAATACTTCCTTTAATATTCTCAGATACAATATCTGTCACCATTGTTGTTTTTGCAAACTTTTAACATCTATTCTACTGATTATGAGATGCTTCTTTTTAACTCATTTTAATACAAAACATTCCAAATGTATTAAACTTCCCTACCTGTTTTGTATCACTACTAATGGTTTTATTATCTGCCACCAGCTGAAGATATGGTTTTTAAAAAGTCTATTTCTAAGACATATCGAAATCCAAATAGTTGATATTCAAGGATCACCTTCTCCAAACTTTAGAATGGTTCATCCCAACAAACAGGAAATCAAGTAAAGGCATCAGGAAGTCTGCATGGAATATAGAGATGCTGTCTAATTGTGCAGGGGTGGAGATAGGAAAGCAAACATCCACTTGGACAAACAAACTGGAGAAACATAAGTCCATGGGGCCAGACATGTTGCACTCACAAGGTGATTGGGAGAAGTTGACAAGGATCCAAGGATCAACTTGTCCCTAAGTTGATAAAGGGGAAATCCTGTTTACCCAACCTAATAGCCTTCTAAAATGAGGTAATTATCTTGGAGGAGGAGGGGAGACCAGTAGATGTTGTTTACCTTGACTTTAGCAAGGCTTTTGACACTGTCTCCCATATCATCATAGACAAGCTGACAAAGTATGGGTTAGATAAGTGGACAGTGAGGTGTATTGAAAACTTGCTGAACAATTGGGCCCAGAGAGTTGTGGCACAGAGTCCTGCTAGAGGCCAGTAACTAGTGCTCAATTGTGTCCACTGGCAGAAGGAGAAGCAATGAGCACAAACTGAAATGTGAGATTACATCTGAGCACAACAAAACAGCTTTTACTGGGAGGGTGGCCAAACATCAGAACAGGTTGACCAAAGAGGTTGTAGAGTCTTGATTCTTGGTTGTGTTCAAAATCCAACTGGACACGGTCCTGGTTAACCTGCTCAGGCCCTGCTTGAGCAGGGGACTTGGAGTAGACAGATCTTCAGAGGTCTCTTCCAACCTCAACCATTCTGTGCTTCTGTGATTCTGTAAACATGTCATACTGTTTTAGTAATCTTTAGTCTGTCAGACTCTAATATTTCATTGCCTTTCAGTTCCTCTTTTTAGCCAATGAAAATAATAATACGTAATTTACGTGAATTACTGTCTGCTCTATTTTTTACAGAAGTTGACATGTCCATGCAGACTGACTGAATACTGACAGGAGCAGGGGCCTGCCAGAAGCAGGGTGCAACATCCAAGAGTCTGAGGTGATGGAAAGAACATTTTCTTAAAATTCCACAGGAAAACGGGATTTTTCAAAAAAAGCCACTGATAAAAACTAGACTGGAAAGAAAACTAGGTGAAGGGATCTGACGAGAAAGGAGACAAGTTTTCAAGCTTTCTATTTAATCAGGGTTGCCCATCATATCTGAATTTCCGCATGTTTAAAATTTACCTTGTTCCAGTTTAACACACTCTTAAAGCACTGATTTCAAGCTTGGAATACACTGATGCCTTTTGGTGCATTCAGTCTAAAGTTTGGCTCTGATCTCAGTTTATGCCAATGCACCTTCACCTGCAGTTGTACTACAGTGACTTCAAGATGACTGGTAAACACCGAAGTATTCCACTTCTATGCATTTCCCTTTTTAAAACTGGAGTAGAAGTTCATTCATACTTTACCCAGCATCCCAACATCCTCAACTGAAATAGAAATAGGATGCTCACAGACTAAGTTTTAATATAGCACTGTACTGGGTTGCATGCCCAGGCGCTGGGAGTGGGGGCTGCAGGGGCGGTCACTGTGAGGAGACGCCAAGGCTGCCCCGTGCTGGACACAGCCGGTTCCAGCTGGTTCCAACCGACCGCCCGCAGGGCATGGCTGGGCACAGCAGCCAAGGTGGTGGAACCTCGGGAGTAGCCAATTTAAGAAAGAGCAAAAAACACTGCCCAGGATTGACAAGTGAGGGAAAAAAATGAGGAAAACAACCCTACAAGCTGGGCACAAGAGGGGAAGGAGGGCAGGAGGTGCTCCAGGTGCCAGAGCAGGTGTTTCCAAAGGCACTACAGCCGTGGAGGACCTGCACAGGAGCAGAGGAAAAGTGTGAGAAGGATTGAGCAGCAGAAAGAAACCACAACATCTAGACCACAAGCTGCCCTGGGCCACCCGATTCTGTCATGGAAGGGACAGGGTGTACCTGCTGCAATAACAAGGGTGAGGAGAGGTGTCTATTGAGCCTGGGGAAGGTGGAGGGGTGTTTTTCCCCTAACTGTTTTGTTGTTTGTTTCTTGGTTTTGTTGTTTGTTTCTTGGTTTTGTTGTTATTTCCTAATATCCAAATTAGTAATTAAAAATATATATTAATTGGCAATAAATAAGTTCATTTCCCCAGGTCGATTCTGCTTTTCCCACCAACGTAATTGGTAAATTATCTCCCTGTCGTTATCCCAACCCATGAGTTTTCTCACTCCTCTTTTCCCCATTTCCCACCTTGTCCCCTGAGGTGAGGGAGGGAGCGAGCGGCTGCATGGGGCCTTGGCTGCCAGCCGAGGCCAACCTGCCACAGACTGGAGGCTTCTGACATGTAGCTAGATTGTTGAAACCTCACGTCTCGCAGAGCTGCAATAAGGACACACTTGATCGGTGATTTGACTTTGTGTATTCACTGGAAACAGTTTGTTGGGGATAGTATCAGTAACACTTTTAGGAGACACTCATGTTTTAGGTTGAGTTATTTTTTATTTGTTTCTCAATATAGAAAATTGGTTCTAAAAAGTGTAATAGAATTCCAGCTGACGCTGCCTTTTGATAGCAGAGTGCATGTTAGTGCATATAAACCACAGGAAAGGCCTGAGACTGTAGATGTCTAGCTTCCCCTGAAAAGTGGACACTGGCGAAAAGTTCAACCAGCCTTCTCAAGCTATATCTTAATTTTTATATATATATATGTATATATTTTATATATATATATATGTAATCTATAAACATTCTCTCATTTTCTTCCCACAGGACTGTTCTAAGGATCAGTCTTCTACTTTCAGCTAAGCAAATAATCATGGGCTATAAAGGGCAGGAAGCCAGGAACACAAAATCTACTGCTTGTCACTTGGCACTGTAGTGCTTAGAGTTTAAGGAGTGGGGCTGGATGACTTGAAGGCAAAGCTTTGCCTTCGACCATGACCTTCCCATCACCTCCTTGAACTGCATGCATGAGTTAAGCTCAGACGTTCTTACTGGAGATTGCCTGTAGGTCTGGTCTTAAAGCTGACCTTTAGTTTGAGTGCAAAAATTAGTGCTCATTGAAGCATCAGTAATGCTCAAGAACTCTCTGAAGAGATTATTTGTTAAAGTACTGTCTATGTGAATGGAAAAGTTAGCCACCTTTGCTTTGCAGTATATTTACAGGGAAGTCACTGTAGTTATTGTTCTTCGCTTGTGTTTCATTGGCTTCCAGAAGAAGTATAATAATCTGGTCCTCAATTTTACACAGTGTTCCTAAGGGACAGAAATATTCCTGCAAAACCAGAGAGGTCTCGAAGGTCCCAAGACTAACTGTCTTCAAAAATGTTTAGACTCCTTGCACAGAAACACCTCTTTCAAGGTTTATTGACAGCTCCTGATTCAGAAACACATTCAATAAAACAGCTAGGCAACTTGAGAAAGTGGCAATAAAAAATAATGAACACTCCATTAGGAATAAGGACATCTGGTCATCTTAAGATGTAGAGCAAAAACTACAGCATTTCAGGCCAAGTCCCCATTGTCTTCTGAATATTTTATCATAAACATGAAAACTTACTCAGCTCTTTCTGTAATTAATGTCAAAGAAAGTATTTCACAGGGCTTTCTCGCATGGCAAAAACATGAAAGCAGGAAAGTGCATTAAGAGTGTAATGCAAGACTGAAATAATGACTATAAACTAAAAGTTCTGCAAACTCAAATGGGAATATTTTTTTGATAATCAGACCTGTCTGACATTCTTAGGAAAGCTAAAAAGACTATCACATGTTATTTATCCAAAAGTCTACTATAAAAACAGTATTCTACAACAAAAATAACACTGTATCTATGGTGTTGCTGGGAGCAGATGAAATGAGCTATGAAATATTATCATATATTTAAAAGCATTACTAAAATACTATGTAGGTCTATATTGCTTCTATGAGATGAAGTGACTTGGTTTACCTGTTTAATTTGATGCAGAGGGGGTTGATGTAAGGAAATAATTTGTTTCAACAGACACTCCTTGCAAGTGGCAAATAGTGTGCACATGTTCTGTGCATCATATCATCATATCTGCTTAGGTTGAGTAGACTGTGAGTACTTGTACATTTTTGAACATGGCTACCTGTGCGAAACTAGCATATACAAGATAAGTAAAGCAAATTCTATTGTTCTTGTCTGAACTTGATCAAAAGATTAAAAGCACATGAGTTGTGGTAAAATTAAGGTCAGATATCATCCACAACACATATTGCATCTGTGTACTAACATAGCTCCATTTCTCATTTGAGAAATTAGCCTTCTTTTAGCTCTGTTATGCTGCCAAACTGCTTCCGAGAAGTTTATTTTATCTCCACTTAATCCAACAATTTAGACATCCCATAGAAACTAAATGTAAGTGCAGAATTTAAAACCACAGAATTGGGAAAGGAACTATAAGAGCATGCTCTTTTAGCAGAGAGAATTTGTTTCTACTATTCAATCAGCTATGAATGAACAAACACAAGTGAACAAACAGAAAAAAGGAGTGGTGCTCTGTGAGTTTATGACTGAAGGAGAAGGCACATGTAGGAAAAGACACTCTGGAAGGCTCAGACCATATGCCAGAGATTATTTTTAGGTGTTGAGTATAATAAATAATATGTACAGATGGTTTATTTCTTGTGTCTGGATGTACACATCATTTGTGCCATCAAAATTAAAGAGTACTTGTCCTATAAACCTTTTGGCAGTACTTCTATTTTGTAGTTGTACCATGAAAAGATTTGTTTGATGGCAGATACCCACATAACAGCCAAGATGAGCATTGGCATCAGGTGGTAGGGTAGCTGGATCACAAAACTGAAATGTTATGAAGGTCAAATCAGAGCCCACAGAGCATGACAATGAGATCAAAGAAAGAGAAAGTTATAGAACCAACCTGGACCACAGGAACCACCACAGTCCTCCACAGGGAGACTGAATCATAGCTGATCTGTACGTGTCAGAAATTTTGGACTTGGGACTTTTAAACGAATCTGCCTGTGAAGGATATGCTGCAGGGGCAAGAATGCTCAGTATACATTAGTGTATACAGGTACACAGACGCATAGGAAAAAATATTTCTGTAATTAAAACCCCAGGAAGATCAGTGCTCTGTGGATATGCCTGGCATTTACATGATTTTGGTACAATGGCATGAAATACTGAGGAGCACAGCGTTTAGCTATGATGAGAGATCACAGACCTATGAGAGAGGAAAGCACAGGACTGAGAGTTTAGCTTGCTGTGACTGATTAGAATCAGTATAGAAAATGATGCAGAAGTCATCCTCATTCCTGTACTATCTTCCCTCAGATACTATTTAAAGTTTTCCTTTGCCACAACGGCTACAAGAACCGAGACTACATGGCACCTATTTGTGTGCAAGCCTAACCAGGATTCTCTCATTGTCTTCTATACATCTGTCTTTTCCTGTTTCTCTACTGACTCCAAACTTGATTCTGTAGTGAAAGGTCAACTAGTGTGTGCCCTCTTTGCACATAGCATGTTTCATACAACTGATTACAATACAATACAATACAAATGTGTTACAGTACAAAATTACTCTTGCTTTTTATCACATGGCATATTGCAAAGATTTTCTTCTGTAAAGAGATTCACAGAGGATAGACATTGGTGTGTTTTATTGTCAACTTATGACTGTATTTCCTATATCTCTACAAATTACAATTTTATATTTGATATTGTTATAATTAAACCCTGGTTTACCAACACCTACTTTTACTGTGGTAGATTTTTATCAGGCGTAGTAACAGAATCCAACCCCTAAGATAACAATTGAGGTCCTTGTAACAATCAGGCTGCTTGTAGGTTTATTTTACCTCCTCTACTTATCTCCATGGGATGTTCTCTTCTGAGCGATTGACAGAGATGCAGAATACCCACCAAATCAGTTTAAAAAATTAAACTCCAGCAATTATTCCCCTAACCATATCAATACAGCCAACAAAATGCATAATCCAGTAAAGAACTGAGGAATTAGCTTTTTTAAAAAGGCAAGTGTTCTGTTTCACTAAACAAATTTTTCCAAAGCAGCAGTGTCATTTTCATATCCGAATTGAGCCTTGGAAGAATGTTCATGTGCTTTCTTTAACTTCATTTTAGACATCTTTAATGAAGAAAAGAATTCAAATAATTGTAATTATCCTTTAGGAATAAAAAAGTCTGCATGTAACTTATAGTAAATTCCATTAAAATTTTAATACCTTTTGAATGTGTTATTAGCTACATGATTCAAAGACTGAAAAGAAAAATACATGCGTAAAAGCCAGTTTTATTTTTACCACATTTATGTATGATCACTAGCTGTAACCCAAGGCTTTTTTATAATATAGCATATTCTTCTAATTTGTCCTTCAGCCATGAAAATATAATTAGTTGTATATACTTATTTCTATATTTGTGATAGGAATGCATGTTTTGACTGTTGTCATTTTAGCCTTTCGAACATTTCTACACCCCTAGCAACAAGAAGATACTGAGGTGGTGGTGTTTTGCTCAGTAGAATCGTGTCACGTATTTGTTAATTCCCGATCATTGAAACTGTTATTTACATACACATAATGTTTGAGGTTGGAAGGGACCTTAAGAGGTCACCTAGTGTACAAGAAGGGCCACCTAGAGCCAGTTGCCCAGGACCATGTCCAGACAGCTTTTGCCTATCTCCAAGGTGGGAGACTCCACAACCTCTCTGGGCAATCTGGGCCGATGCTCAGTCCAAACTTACATACAGGTTTCTTCAATGATTTTTGATACATGTGCATGTGTTATGTATATGGAACAAATTCATACACAGAAGACCTATAGGAGATGGGGGATATTATTCAACGGATCCCAAATTTTCAAAGGTAGTGGAGGACCCCACATGGCATCCCTCTCATGTAGCCTCAGAGACTAACATCTACATTTGAGATAGTCACCTGAAGTACCCATTACGGTCAAAGTAAAGAAATTCACATTTTTTAACGTGCAAGCCATTTGATAGCTTTAAAAATAATGCAAAAAGTTTATGATTAGCACATCACACTAAAATAACATTTGTAATATGACTACTTATTAATCAAAATTATCACTAATGATTAAATGGAATACATATAGAAGATCTACAAGGTTTTCTTAAACTAGATTAATTTACTCAATTAAAACACCCATGTTCGAGGTGTTGGTACCATTGGCCATAAAAAGAAAAAAAAAAAAAGGAAAACAGCACTGTTTGTCTTCCTACAGTTAGTGCCAAACAAGTGTAAACATCTTCTGCCCCTTCTTTCCTCATCTTTCACCGTTTCTGATTGTCTTCCACTCTACTTTTGTTTTTACTGAAGAGCTCCCTCGGGGCTTATTTCAGTATCTTTCTGCTGCACATTATTCAATGACCTCACTTTTTTTTCCTCCCTCCAACTCATTATGTGTTGCTGTTTGAGGCCAGCTGGCAACAAAGCCCCACACGGCTGCTTGCTCACTCCTCCGTCCCCCATGGGGTAAGCAGAAGATGTAATGCGTGGGTCAAGACAAGGACAGGGAGGGTTCACTCACCAATTATTATCACAGGCAAAACCAGACTCAACTTGGGAAAAAAAATAAATTTAATTGGTTATCAATCAAAGAGCAGGACAAGGAGGCACGAAAGCCAGATCTTAAAAAAACCCAAACACTTTCCCCGGCCCACACTCCTCCCTCCTTCCCGGGCTCCAGTCCTCTCACTCCCGATGACTCTACCTCCTCCCCTCTCAGCAGCGCAGGAGGATGGGGAATGGGAGGTGCAGTCAGTTCACCAAAGATTGTCTCTGCAGCTCCTTCCTCCTCAAGCGGGGAGGGCTCCTCACACACTTCCCCTGCTCCAGCATGGGGTCTCTCCAACGGCAGACAGTCCCTCATGAACTTCTGCAACGTGAGTCCTTCCCATGTGGTACAGCCCCTCAGGGCCACACCAACCCAGAATGAGCTGCCTGCAGAGTCACAGCCTTCTTCGGGAGCAAGCACCTCCCCTGACGTGGGGTCCTCCATGGGCTATAGGTCCATCTCTGCTCCACCATGGTCCTTCACGGGCTGCAGGACCATCTCTGCCTTGCCATGGTCCTTCACGGGCTGCCCTCTGCCTGCAGGCTGCGTAGGTGTTTCTCTCACCTCCCCCTCCTTCCTCTGCTTTAGGTCTCAATACCACTCCTTTGTCCCCTATTGTCTCTAAATGGCCTGGCCTCAGCCCGAGGTGGGTCCACCTTNTCCACTGCAATCCTCCACAGGATGCAGGGGCACAGCCTGCCCTCTCACTGTCTGCTGTGAGGGAATCCCCGCTCCGGCCGCCTCGTCCCTGCTCCTTCCTCACTTACTCCCGGTATCTGCACAGGTGTTTCTCTTACCTCCCCCTCCTTCCTCTGCTGCAGGTCTCAAGGACCGTTTCTTTGTCCTGTCCCCTCCTTAAATCTGTTATTGCAAAGGCGCATCCATTATCTCTAAATGTCCTGGCCTCAGCCGGAGGCAGATCTGACTTGGAGCCGGGGGAGCTTCAAGCAGCTTCTGACAGGGGCCACCCGCCTGTGTAGCCCCTGCCCCTGTTACCAAAGCCCTGCCACACAGACCCAACACATTATGCAAAGCTGTCTCTGCTCCACAGCCTCTAGATTCAACATGATAGAATTATTGCACAGTGTTATGTATGTTGCCTGAACTTATTTAGTGAGCACCAGGAAAATAAGTTATTTGCAATAGAAACCAACATATGAAAAATGAAGCCTTGGTCAGATATTAAAAACACACTCTTAAAAACTAGGGCAGACCTTCAGCCAGAGTAAATTACCATAATTCCATTGTCTTCAATTTACTGATGTACCTTTAAGCAACTGCTTATTGCTTTCTGCTTTGGAAGTAAATATGTTGCGGTGATTTGCTTGAGCCAATAGCCTGTGAACAGCTTTCCAGTGGCGGAGGGAATGAATTGGATAGAGAACCACTGCCCCTTTACCCTTACAGTGAGCAAAGCTCTTTTGCTTTGCAAATAGCATCTTGAATAACGTCAGCCATGCTAGGTTTGTGTCAGTGGGATGACCCACATCGCTCTAAGGGAGTGAAAGTGAACATCAGGAGGCAGCCTAAATGGCAGTGTATTTACTTCAGCACTATTCATATATTCACACCAGATGAGGATCTGGCTCCTGAAGCTGCCTTTCAATCCAAGAAAGCAAAGTGCCTCATCACAGAGCAACAAACTACTCACAGTTGGTGCCATTCAAGATGCAGTTTGCAAAAGCAGAAGTACTTTGGAAATACTGGGAAAAAAAGAAAGGACATGGTTTCATATCCAGTTCAGTGAAATACTCTCTTCCCAGATGCAGGTGAATCACCAAAGCACTATAAGATTTACTGCCAGTTCATAAACTACCAAGGAAGCAAAAACCTGAATAGTTACTGATGATTAGGTTTGAAAATTAATAACTCTGCTGTTAACATTTATATCGTGTCATAAAAATAGTAAAGAGTGGTTTGTGGATATAAGATTTTCTTGTTTTCATAATTCAAGAAACTCCCTTTCTCAAACAGGCAAGCCACCCACTCAAGTAAATGTATAAATCCAAAAGAGGCAGATCCCGTTAAGATGGATGCGGTTCAACAGTGCAGAAAATATGCTTTGTTACAGAAAAATAATTCTCTAGCAAGGTATATGAACAAGTAAAGTAATTATAGTGGATTTCAACATATTTCTTTATCAGGAATTGATTTAATTTACAAGCCTAGGCCAGAAAATTCTTACAGGAGTAACATTGTTCAATTTTATACTGTTCAAATCATGCTGTTTATTATTTTTCAGGATGAATGAGTTTCTTTTGCCTCATTTTCTGGACACTGTTAAGTATCATGGGCCTAATTCATGCTACAGAGGAGACTTTGAGACATGTTAGATTTTGGAAAGATGGCACTGAACAGAGGGTGACTACCCAGTAATATTGCCTAGCAGCAGTTTTGCTGGCTCAAAGAGCAGCTATGTTTAAGTAACAGCCTACAAATATACTATGTCTGCACGTACATGTGGAAGAGGACAACATACAGAACAGAAAAGAAGTTTGCCTGTGGTTAGTCCACGTTTCAGCAATCCTCTCCCTTCATAGCAGGCCAGCACAGTATCAGTCAGGGAAGAGCTGTATTTATGTGCTGCTGTGAACTATGCCAGGAAACATTTCTGAACAGCAGAAATACAGAAAGCCACCGAGGCAGGTGGCTCGGTGTTTGTAGCAGTCTACAGTGGACCAGTGTTTGGCAACACTGAGAAACTTGCATTTGCCTGCATCCCCTCATCTTCCAAAACATCGGTTTATAAGAATTTGCACTTGATTTCTACACAGTTCCTTGGAAAACAGTCACATCTCCCTTTTTTGTTTAAGGAAAAAAAAAAGATAAATGCCATAAAGGACACTGGTGAAATACAGAGAAAGAGAGCTCATGGAAAGCAACTGGAAGTGAGAGAGGGCAATATGCTAAGACCGGCATTCATTTACTTAGGGAACTTGGTTGTGCATCCTTCCTGTCAGAGATCTGCCCTCTATTCCTGGCAAAAGCTTCTCTGCAGTCAAGAGAAATTCTAACCCATACTGAAGATGATAGAGCTGAAAATATGCATTTGTTTGAGTTAATAATATATAACTTTTTCTAAGATAAATTAACACTATTAGCAAATTCTTTTTCTAAATCAATGTCCCTTAAATGAGGGGCTGGGGTGATGGAAAGGGGAGAAAAATGTTCCCCAAAATGGAGACCCTAGTAATTGGTTTGTGTTTGTAAGGAACGAGCCCCAAATGACTGTACTTTGAGCGTGGGCAACGCCCCGAGAGATGGTTCCAGACGTGACATAAATGGAAGTCACAGGGGGGTGCCCGGTGTCACTTCGCTTGACTTGACAAGTGTCTCAATCACTCCTGGAACTGGGGCAAGAGAAGGTTCCGAAATAGATAGGGACAGGTACAAGTCTATGGGGGAACCTCTACAGTGAACACCTCCATTGGCAGGTCCGACACTGGATCCAGGACTCGTGATCTCTCTTTCTCTCTCTCTCCCCACCTCCCCCACTTCTTTTATCTTGAAGTTGTTAAGTAATGTGATGCCTACCTTGATTTCACATAAAGCCACATAGCTTAGGTAGATATAATTGTGAGAGGACCAACATTTACAGAATATTTATTCTAATCGCCCGTTAAAGTTGATATTCATGTATGGACCTTGAGTGTTCTCTCACCTTAGTCCACACCGAGGGGATTTGCGAACCTTGGTCACTCCCTCCCTTCTCACAGGTGGGACATGACAGTGTTAGAAACAGCACAAGCTACAGTTTTCCGCACAACTGTTTCTCTGGCACCCCCCCTACCATTGGCAGGCTCAGCTATAGGTATAAGCAGTCTAAGAGATCGATCAAAGGCCCATGATCCTGGGCTCTTGAGCTTGACCTATGACCCTTCTCCTCCATCATACAACATATACCATCTTCAGCAAGTGATTTTGTTCAACCCATTTCCCCCTGGGTCTGCTTTCAGACAACTCCAGGCAAACTTGTATTATTGTAGTCTGCAGGCAAGCAATGTCTGCAGAGAACATAGAAGCAGTTCCTATTTGAGGAAGCTCCAAAGCCTTCCCTGCTTGAGCCTATGTCAAAATTTACGTGTGCGTGAGAGTGGGGATTCAAACAGCAGGCTTAAAAGAAGGGGAACAATCAGCAGCTGGGGGAGCAGGCAGCCTTATAGGACTGGCTGTAGGAGATTGAGACTGGCTAGTTGTTTTTTTGGAAGGTCTTCTTCCACCTTGAGCCTAAATTTTATGTGTGCCATTTTTGTTATGTTCTCTGCGCTATACTGGAATCACCAGTCTGGATACACATTCAAAAGCCATCTGTAGACTTTATAGGTGGTCAAACTGGTTTCTACATAGCCAAGACCTGTTCTTTATCTGCTGTGAACAGTGAAAATAAAAGTGATTAAAAAGCTTGCAGTTATCACTGCAACCAAAATAATACACCACTGCATGTGCATGATCCATACACTCAAACTTTAAGGTACCAGCACAAACACGAAAGATGAAAACTTTCCATGTTCCTTGTTACCATAGGTTGAAAAGATAAAAATCTAGACATAATCAATCATCTTATATATAACCCAAGTATTAATTGGAGTGAGACTAATTAGTTGCCTATTTTTGATGAAAAATGAGAAATCCTCCTCCTCCTCTCTTTTCTAAAGAGAAAGATCTACTGCTTGATTTTAATGGCATTTTAAATGTTTTGTTCTCTTCTAATCTGTGGTACTAATTTAATACAGATACCTCTGCAGCAGAAAAGCTCTCTGCAAACTCATTCTGATACATAAGGCGAAGCAAGATCATTTTTCAATAAATTGTAGGAGTCAACAGTAAGCTGAATATGATGCTCTGCTGCTGAGTCTAATTAATAAATTTGGACTATGGATTTAAAATGTCAACAGCTGATGTAAACTCCAATAAATTATATTATAATTAGTAACTCTGACTATAAAACCTCCATTCCAATCTCTCTTAAAAGCAAACAAACTAATATACATCTCAAGTTTGTGTGCTGACCCAATAAAGCCACGCTGATTACCACACAGTAATGAATATATGTATCATGAATAGTTTCAGTGGCTTAAGACAGTTGTCATATATGTAAACTACATATTAGTGGTGAAGAGCCTTTCCAGAAACAATTTACTAAGTTCTGTTGAATGTAAGAAAAAAATCTACTTTTTCCAGTGTCTAAGATTTGATGAATGATACTCACTGTTCTCACTGACCATGGTATTGGTAGGATTAGGATAGCCACCATGTGTTGAAAATATAAAACACTCATTATAGAAGTATTCCTCTTTCCTAGAAGTTGAATTAAATTAGAAAGATGAACCTCCTGAAATCGTTTCTATAGACGAAATAAGTATACAACAGTTGTCCCTCAGATCTTGCTGGATTTGGAGGGTTCTAACACAGCTAGAAGTCTGTTGGTACCTCTATTTTATCAGTTCATGGCATGACAAATGCAAGAGAAAAAGCTTAACAAAAGCTTCACGGACTACTTTAAGTCTCCTGAGGCTTATGCAGAACATTTCTAATCTTTCATAGCATGATTTAGTAAACTGCACCAGTTTCATGCATTTTTGGTGCACTATGATTTAACTTAGAAATAAAAATGGAGTATCATTATTTTGGGTAACAATGTGACAGACAGAATTTTATCAGCAAAGATTTACCAGGATCCAAATACATCCACAGGACCTTAGCCTGAATGCTGATTTTCTATTGAGGAATCAACATTCAACAATCATCAGCCCTGTGGGAAAAAGGTTTCCTTACATACCTTTATATTTACAAGCAACAAAAATAATTTCCTTTCTCAATATGTGTCTTTTTAGTATTATAAGTTTAGATTTTATATAAAAATGAGATTTTTCCTTGCACATAATTTTATTTAATTGGAAACTTTTATAATCTTATATATGTCATGAAAATATTTCACATTTTAAAAGTATTTTGAAATAAAAAATTCTTTATGGTGTACAATTGGACGCTTGTGCTTATAATATGTTATTAAGGATTAACAATAATGATTCTTTGCATGGCAATTTTGTCCGTAATATCCATACTGTAATTTCTGAAATATTCTACCTAGTATTTATTTCTACCTAGGGAAATACTGCAATACTGAACTTGATCAGGAAGTGTGGTTTCTATGGAAGTGTACAGGTTTGTGTTAGCTCTGGATCTGAATGCAGATTGTTTTCACAATGTCTGAGTTTCAGCTAGTTCATAATGAATGATCTANATTTCTACCTAGGGATATACTGCAATACTGACTTGATCAGGAAGTGTGGTTTCTATGGAAGTGTACAGGTTTGTGTTAGCTCTGGATCTGAATGCAGATTGTTTTCACAATGTCTGAGTTTCAGCTAGTTCATAATGAATGATCTAGCTACTACTGAGCCACTCTAAAATATTTGTGAACGTTCTGCAATACACTAACCTAGTCAAGGTCTGAGTTAGTATCCTAAGTTATTTCACAAGCAAAATTAATTTTTAAGTCTCTGTATGCAGTGACATGATAAAACATAAATGAAACAGAGACAAAACTGGGCCATGGGAGTGCTTTAATTCTGCTACTGTTACTAGCTTTGGCTACGTTTGTTCCACAAGTAAATCAGTTAATTTTCTGTGTCCTATTTCCCCATCTCCAAATCAAAAGTGATAAAACATACCTTGTACAGTTTACAGGAAACTTGCAATTGACTCCTGCCTTACACATTCAGTAGCCAGGTCAATGTTTTGGCCTATGGAGATCAAATGATAGAAAGGATCCATAAATCTTCCATCTACTGGACTGAAAGCCTAAAGTAATAAGCAAGTATTGTTTTGCCTTGATATTATTTTGAAGCTAGAATGTACCACCATGTGGAGACTCAGGAGAGAAACAACTCTCCTGCCAGCCACCCCGACCATCTCCTGCCATATGCTCCATCCTCCCTCTTCCTCTGACCCAAATCCCCTGCCTGTGTCCTTCATTAAGTGCCTTTCCTAATGGGAAAAATCTGGCATTGAATGGGGGGAAAGGATAGCCAAGTGCAGAGGTTCCTCCAACTGAAAAGACCACTTATGCTAAGGGGAGTTGAAGACGCTGGTACACACACATCCTGGTTCTCCTGTTAGTCTTTCTTGCCTTTCCTCCTTCATTGTCTTTCTTCCTGACAGCTATTCAGTAAAGGGCACATCCAACTTCAAAAATTTGTTTCTAAAATACAAAAAAAATGCAAATTTTGAAAGAGGAAATGGAGGGAGGGTAAGCCTTGCGTATAGATGGAATCCCTGCAATGAAAGTCTGACACAAATTCATCACAAACCAAAGATATTTAAAATGCAAGTTACACTAAGGTCAAGAAAACCCTCATAACATGAGATAAGTAACAATGAGATAATTACACTTAACAGAATTTTGTTTATGGCTTTGAGATACAGAAGATCCACAAATGCCAAGCACTTGCCATCTTGCAGAAATCAAAGATGTAACTAAAAACCTCACGTAACAGATTATATGCTTTTCCTGAAATGTAAAGCAGTGTTTGTTACATCTGTATATTTTCCCACTGGAGAATGTACTCCGGTGGAAAATTTCATCCTCAGACTCTCTTTTACAAACTATTAATTCCAATGCAATTGCATACAAACTTATGTTTATCCCTTCGTAACCCACTGCATTCAGTTGAAACTGACAACAAATCCTTCTTTTCCCAACTAAAAATGCATGTACAGTTCTGCATTGTGATCCAGTAAAGTGACTTGCTTAGGAACTGTTGAAATGTTATCCCTTTAAATGGCTAGTGAATNTTAATTCCAAAGCAATTGCATACAAACTTACGTTTATCCCTTCGTAACCCACTGCATTCAGTTGAAACTGACAACAAATCCTTCTTTTCCCAACTAAAAATGCATGTACAGTTCTGCATTGTGATCCAGTAAAGTGACTTGCTTAGGAACTGTTGAAATATTATCCCTTTAAATGGCTAGTGAATGACAGAGGGCCAGATTGTGGTCCTTGCACCATGGTGAATCCTATCCCGCTCTGTTGGGAGTCCAATTAAGGTGCAACTTGCTGAAAGGTGAATCAGAGCTAGATTTATGGCTTAATTTACATGCAATCATTTTAAGAAAGGATAAACAAATTCTTGTCAGTATCAGATGCTCTCAGAGCTCATCAGGTGCTTTTTAAAAGTTAGCTGAGAGACTGACTAAAGCAAACCAGGGGGCTGTGGTCAAGCAGACAGAATCGGAGGAAATGTTAGACCTGAGTGGGCCTGCTAATACAGGAGAAGCTTAAAGAATTAGAGACAAAAAGAAACCCAGTTTGAAAAGTCTGTAACAGAAATCAAGCAACTTCAATTAGGCTTGCCCCCAAGGAGATGTCTGAGGCTGCAATATGGGCACAAATTGCATTGTATTGAGAAAATACAGAAACCGTCTCTTTCAGAACCACAAAATCTGCTTTGAACAGACAATAGGCCTACTAGCATATCAAGTGGAACAAATTAAAACTGTCAACATCACAGCAACTGTTTTAAATCCGTAATTTAGCATTACCCTAAAGCGGAATAGAAATTAGATGTTCTGATAATGTTCAGAAAAGTGAAGGCAGTGATCGGCAGCCTGCCCTAGCAAACAGCAAAGTTGTAACACACAGAGCCCTTCTACGAAGGGTTGGCTCACCCACACAAAACACAGCTTTAGAAACTTTTATAGGTTGTGCAACGATCTCTGACAGAATAATCATCCAAGAAAAAGGAGTCATTATCAGTGAGTAATCATCAGATGAGTGATTTATCACTAGTCTTCTAAATAGTTGGTCATGGTGATTGTGAAAACTTCAGCTAATATTTTAAAAGTGTTATGGAATCAATATATAATCTGTACTGTGATACATAATTGGTAAGAGTGTGAAGGTTCTAGTAGCACGCACTACCATTGTTTTTCCTAGTGCTGCTGTTTGTTCAAAAAAGTGTATGTGTATATATGTAAATTCAAGAAAACTAAGCACCTGTTCCTGACATACTTTTCATATTCAACCAATTGACAAATTTGATAAAGAAAATACAAGAATCTTTCTCCCAAAATATTCCCCATATGTACAGCAACCAGTCATAATCAACAAAATATAAGATCCCACAAGAATTTAGGAATCAAAACGTTAAGCTGCGTGGTACCTAATCTTTAGGCACCTCCATGCAGGACAGCTAGACACACAAAAAACGGTATATAAAGCACAGAGCAGACTGAAGGGAAATCCTGAAGAGAGGGCTTGCACTGAATTACTGCCCCAGCACTATCAGACATCACAGCCGCCTTTTGGGATTTGCAACCAGGAAACTTCTTAGGCCCTTTTCCTCCCACCACTCTGCCCTCAAAAGAAAAAAAAAAAAGACAAAAAAAAAGGAGCAGGAATTACTGCTTTCTTTCAGGGTACTGCTTTTTGTAGGAGGCAGTGTTTAAGACCAAGATTCACCACTCTGCAAATACTAGCTCAAGGAACAGGAGGAAGCGGCAGACTCAGACACGTGCAAGCTTGTCCTGGGAGCTCCCTGGCAACATTGCAACTGAGATGCTACCAGGTAACTTTAACATTCTGTACTAGGTATTTAGCAAACATAAATGGTGAGGATTAGACAGAAGCCGAGTGAGGGTTTAAGGATCATGGTTTTGGTGTTAGGTGTTTCCATTCAGTTTAAATCCCCCATCAGACACCATGGCCTTTTTCTAATCTTTGAACGAACAGCTTTAGGATGGTCTATGAAAGCTGCCTCATTTGCTCAAAGTCAAGGAAAACAAAGCGTAGGACTTCAGCTTATTTAATGCTGACCAGATAAATGTAATAATGTGGTATTATGCTGAACTGATATGCTTGAGTGGTTGCTTGCTGACTGGCCCACAATGTGCTGGAACTGCAATCTGTGACCTTTCAGGGGTGAAAGTTGCTCCACGGTGCTGACATTTACCCAGGCTTTGGGAGTTTCTGTTTCCTAATACAGTGACTGCTTTATGAGAGTTCCTGACATATTCCACAGGAAAAAAAAAAGTAGAGGAGGGCAGTGTAAAAAGGACTTCAGCAGCCTAGGTTACCAGCGTAAGGAAAGGAGAATGTAAGAAATCTAGACATGTAGGCTGAGTATTATCCCCAGGGAGCGGCAGCTCACCAAAACCCCGTTAATTTTACTGCTGTGGCTTAAGCTACATAGATTTTATTGCACAGATGAAGAGTAGCTCTTCCCTGCTAAGTCTCTTCTAGTTTCACGATTCAACCGTTACCTCCAAACTTCTGTTTGTCGGTGTGTCTGGCTGCAGATGTTGCTTCCTGTTCTTCCACTAGATTAATTCTGTTCGTTTGTCTGTAACAATTATCTGCAAAGGATAAAACCTGAAGATCTTGAAATATATTGAGAAAACTGCAAAATATACAAGGCCTGACCAAAAGGCCCTGCAATCTAATAGATAATGCTTGTTGCTAAAAAGCAGGCAGCCGAGCAGGCAGGCAGCTTTGACAAGGGCTGATATGATCACACTGTGAAAACTGTAGAGAGGATGCTGTTGCACCAATGGATAATTTTGTCAATAACATCGCTTTTCAGTTACCACTTTTTACCCAGATAAATAGTCTTTTGATACTGGTAAAAGCATTTTCTTGGACCCAGGCTTTACAATTAAAATAAAATTACTGTCCATGCTGTTACGATAAAATAGAATGTAAAACAGAAACAAATGCAAATCAAGGGAAAGTATATTGCCTTAGCTTGTCCCTTGAGTTCAGGATGACTTGCAGCATTTTACTGAATTAAAAGGGCCAGCAGTGATGGAAAGATTATTTCAGGGTGGGATAATTTTCTCACGGGGCAGAAAAAATGTAGCATTTCCCATGTAACCTTCAACCATACAGCCAGAGTAAGGAAGGAAAGGGAAAAACAGCCTGGCAGGGACCCAGCATGACACTGGCATTACATGGCTGCCACAAGAGCCATTCAGGACCACTCACAGCAGCACTTAGAATATTGTAACTTCTGCCACCGGTCTGGTCTGATACACAGCTGGCCCAGGGTCATGGTAATGGCATCCAAAGTAATTTACAGCATCTGTGCACCTCCCCCAAGTTACGCTGGGTGCCTCGTGGATGCAATAAAGAATTTGGATCATTAACTTTAGAGTCATTTAACTTATGCTTGCATTATGACTGCTGCCTGATGGCATCCTACTCCTCTATCTGTTCCTAGGTTGCTATGACAAACTAAAAGTCTTGATGCAATGAGAATTTAGTAAATCAGATGAGTTCCATGAGTATTTAGGGGATAGTAGCTCTGCCTCCAATATCTTACCAGATAATCATTTTCATGCCCACTTGACAGTGGCAACAGTTATGACTTTTGCATACTGCCTCATTAACATTTCTAGGATTCAGCACTCTGCAAAGATACTGCTGTTCTTTGATTCATGAACACTGCAGCCCTGCACAGAGGCTACACATGGCCAAATATTCATTAACTTGTATTTACATACCTGTGTATGTGATCTGCTTTTCATCATTATTGGGAAACTTTAACACATCTCTTTGGCATCATAAGAGTGTTTCTACTCATATTCTAATAAGAAATCATCTCCGTTTCCTCCTCTTTTTCTTCACCCTTAAGCTAAAGGAACCTTTGTTTCACAAACTTGTAAATGGTCATTTTAGATGTTGCTAAGCTGGGGTTTTTTTAACCTGTGACTGTGAGTTAAACTGGTTGATTTATGCATCTTCTAAATGAGCACATCTAGGACTAGATGTCTCCTAGAGCTTAGTGTTCCTGTCTAAACAGTAAATACTGAAGACCTGCGTTTATGTGACTTCAATTCAGACTAATTTTCATTTTTCTAAAAGGACTTCTAGAATTTTTTTTTTATTTAAAAACTATGAAAAACAAGGATTTGTATTTCTGTTGTCAGGAGCAGAGATATTATGTGACAGTTATGCTAATAAGCATATAAAAATTTGCTTTAGAATGTCACAAGCACAAGCACAAGCATAAGCTGCAACAATGAAAAGGACAGCACATTTGGTTGCATAAAGAAGCTTATTTATGAGTTTATGGCTGGAGATAACACTTCTGTCATTAAAATCATACATCGCATTATTGTGTGTTGCAGTAAGTAGACTACTATATGAACATGATCAAGAAGGCTTTTTGCACAGATAAGCACATTGCTGTGCCTGAAAGTCAGACCGTGGTATGAAGGAAAGCTTTGAGTTTGGTTTTAAGCAGGTTCTTTTCTGATAAATCTTGATCCTCATACCATTTTAATTACAAGTGAAGTTAAAATTCATCTCACTGTGTTCATACATAATTAACTGTCAGCCAAATGCCTTTGGGTTTATGATGAAATTGTAACCCAGGGATGCTCGCCTCAGATCCAGTGGGGCTTCATGTGGCCCATCAGAAAAACTAATCCAGCATACAGCTGCTTTCAGCATCCCTCTCTTGAGGCAGTTCAGTAGCAACCAAGGGGTGGGGGTTAAGTAATAAATTAATTCATTTCTGTCATGTCATGATGGAAGAATCACAAGGAAAAATGGTGAGGAGGAGCAGGTTGTGGTTGTAACAAGGACAGCTCGTGTGGTCTGAGGAGAGCTTTCCTCATCCCATCCTACCTCCAAGGAAAGAGGCTCCACAGCAGCTGGTTCTCCAACTTGCTCCAGTGGCAGTAGCCTACTCCTGGATTCTTTGCTTTGGGTGCACCTGGGGAGGCCACACTTCTGAACGGTGTGGTTAGAGTGGACAGAATAACTTCAGTTCTCCTGGGAAGCGTTAGATGCACTTGACTTTTTCCCCCTCGAAGAATAAATTCTTCTAATTGCTCTTTCTCATTTTTCTAACCTTTTCTAGTTCATGTTCTCAAGCTTTTCTGTACCAGCACCAGATTAGAAATGAATTCTTATGTTTTAAATTAAAACTGAGATACTCACATCAGCCTAAGACTTTGAGTCTAAATTATGAGATGGTACAGTAGAAATTGCAGCCATTGGCAGTATTATATCTCATTGATGGATCTATGGGGTTTTTTTTACAATTTCTAGCACCATTCAACCATGATTTTTACCAGAAATTTAAAAATTGTAATAAAAATAATGAACACGTATATTTTTAGTATGATTGTTGGACAGTTTTTATCTGCCCTGTATCACAAACACTACTTGAAAGATAAACCATTCTATGACTGAAATGCAAAATGATTTAATGAGATGCAATACTGTAAACCCTCTTTTATTCTCATCAGCCTTTTTCATTATCAAGGGAGTGCAATACCAAATTAGTTTAACTCATTGACTCACAAGAGAACACAAAGAGCTCACAAATAAGCTTCTCCTGCAAGATTGTTTTTGTGCCAGGATTAAATGTGAACGATCAGTTGATTGATAAGTAGAATTAGCATGGGTGAATAAAGTCATTGGTGTCCAAACCTTCAGTGCCCGAGAACATGTCACTTAGTATGACCCCATTTATTTTAATAATATGACAAGCCTGTGACTCAAAATTTCATCCTGATGATATACAAGGAGTTGCACCCAACTCAAGATCATTAATGAGCCACATCTCTGAATGCAAAGACAGCTGTATCTTGTCATGTATCTTTTACACTAGGAAAAGCTTCATCTCTCCTCCCCAGTAAGGGATAAGATGTCTTGCAGACACATCTTATTGAACTTCCCTTTTTGGTTACTTCTTATTGTTATTGAGTTGTACATACTTCATGATGACAGAGTCACTTATTCTTTTGTTCAAGATCTTGTCTCTAAATTCATATGCTAAAGAAACAATTAAGGTTTCACTTAATATTGTAAGATTATATGGGACTACTGCAATTGCTTTATAGATTTTTAAGGCAGGAAGAAAATAATTGACTAGCCTGAACAAAAAATACCCCACAAAGTAAGTTGACTAGTAATTATTAAATAACTTGTGTTTTAACAAATGTGCAACTCTTCAGGAAAACCCTCTGTCTCAATTGCTATTGAGCAATATATTGCCCTATATTAATTGATTCTTACTGTAGAATATTAGTTACTTGCTTCCAATTTGAATTCTGCTAGCATCAAGGAGGGTTATTTCCTCCTAATACCTGGTTCTGAGTGTTTATCAGTCATGTTTCAAGCAACAGAATGAGGGCTGGACTTTAGTACTATTTTCACATATTGCTTTTTTCACATGCTTTCATGAATGCTGCACCATACAAGACACGGAATCATCTATTTGTTTCTAGAGGTACATGTGCTGTAGCCCTTATGAAGAACTTATCCCTCTAGGGAAGGATACTCGAGAGAGAAACTGAGGTTTTATGGTGGATCAGTTGCTATGTCATTTTCATCTTTTCCTTTAATTTCTTTTTTAAATTTTAACAGATGGGACAAGCTACAAAACATCTATTTTTATCCGGTTGTGTTGTCAGAGCTTCCTACATTACTGCTTTCTAATTTTGCTACAGCTCACGACTTCAATTTTTTCAAGAAAGTCTCACTTGCCCATGATATTTCTTTCATAATGTTTCTTATGCCTGATGTGCACTACCTTTTCTCTGTTATCCCGTCCTTTTCATTCTGGTTTTCTGGGAAGAGTTTAAACACTGGTCTGTTAAAGCTTTTCTCTATAAAATGTACTTCCAGTAAATGATATCTAAGATGTTGCCATTCTGGGTTGAATAGGAATATTGCAGCAGTTGTTATCAAGCTTGTCAAATGGATTCATACCGTAAAAGAGTTTATGCCCTCAATCAAATCCTTGTAAAAAAAAGATGTGATACTTGTGTCCCATCTGGGATTAGCCACCAAAATAAAATTAATAAATAAATAAATAAAAATAAGAGCTACATGAAGTAGCTTCCCATTTGTCTTCCAAATAAGGTGTAAGTTCATCATTGAGACATTTACTATTGTTATTCATGAAAATACTAACAGAGCAGGGCTTAAAAATCAGAAAATGGCAGTTAAAATATACAAATCTGTTTTCTGCAAATTCAGTGCTGCAATTCTTTACAGAATAACTCATGGCCACAATGGCAAGGTGATGAAAATGAAAGAAAACCTTGAAAATAAAGTCCTTCCACAGGTAAGAAACATACACACTAGATTCTTGGGGATTGTTTTCTACCATGCCAGGAGAGCAAGAGAACCATAAACGTTAATGTTATGGCCACAATGTGTCACTGGAGCTGGCTACAGAGAACCAGGGGCACTTCAGTCCACAGTATCTCTCATTATTTTTTCTCTGAAGGATTTTGACTTCATAAAACCAAAGCAGAAACCTGTATGCAGCTTGACAGATGAAATCACTGCTGAGAGAATACTGATAGCTGTGCAGTTCCTGCTCTGCCTTGTTTGAGATTCATCCTACTGCCAGTCAACCAGAAAAGAACATGTAATTGAATTGTGTAGCCCAAACATGAACTTTCTTTTGTTGGTAGTTTTGTTGTTAGCATTTGGACAGCTGGTAAGGCAAAGAAACTGTCCAAACTAAGGAATTCCCTACCTACACCCCTCAGATAGAAGAGAGCATCCCACTTCTCATAACAAATAACATATTCAGATCACTCTATGTATTAAGTTTAGCAGGTCCTGTGCTGTATAGTTATCTTGAGAAGGGGACAGGTTTAATTACCAGAAAGTTTCAGATCGAGATTTTGTGAATTCCTCTTGAGGATCTGGTCACAGCCTGTCATTTATTTATTTAGAATCATGTAACTGAGTCCCTTCGTGAGCTCAGTAGTCTTCATATGTAAATCAGAGCTTTGCAGGAATATATCTGTCATAAATAAAAGAACAACTGTTACATTCATCTGACTAGCCTGAACCTTCTTGTGCAATGTGTGTGACCTTCAATCACACATCTCTGCTTCCGATGCCAGTATCTTCTGCCACCTAACACTGTGAGCAAAGAAAGCTCAAATTCTGACACTCCCACTGCAAATATCCACATATAGACATGAATATACCTACTACCAATCTTCTTCTCAGCTTGCAAACTTGTCTGAATGTTTAATTTCTCTCTTTCTTCATTGCATACTCTGGTTGGTGTTATTGCCAAGTCTTGCTTTAGTATCTCAGAGTTGGTACCTGTTGTGGTGTAGACCCTGCTCCCCCCTAGTAACAAGCCACATTGCAATGTCAGATCACTCAGCACCATATGAGAACAGAGAGCTGGGATAATTGGGCACTCTACGACCCTGCCTGTTGGTACAATGAGCCAAGATAAGAAGTAATATGGTACCTCTTTGTCCCGGGATGAGCACAGCGAGTTGGGACAATTAGGCACTCCCTGATTGCACCTGGAACTCCTGCTGCAATCACAGTGAGTTGAAGTGATCAGGCGCTCCCTGACCATCTCCAGAGCTCCTTTTACCCAGGAAACGTACCTAAATCTTCTCCTGCATGGGTCGCAGCCCACATCTGAGAGGTGCC
>VZSC01004836.1:95937-149918 GCA_013398225.1 Steatornis caripensis
TGGATTCAGCCGCACCTAGACTCCTCTGAGAAGGAGTTTAGAAAGCAAGGGAGTCCACTCTGAACCTCGTGACTCAACGGGAGGGCGCTCCTTATACCCTTTTCCCTAAACCCTGTATACATCACTCCAACTCGACCCTGATTCAGTTTCCCCTACCCGACCACTGTAAAATCACTTCTCTCTGCACGCCCCCCCATTCACTGTGACAGTTGCACCTAAGCACCACTCTGACCCAATTCCCTTTCACATTCCCTTCACACAGTAAGTAATAGAGTTAATCTTGCCATCGAACTCTGTAAAGTCGCGCTTTTTTACAAACTCATATTAAAAATCACCTTTCCCTCATATCTTTGGTGGTGATTCTTTGAGCGACCTTTAAACCTTAACCACTCTCCCCCACGACAGTACCTTTCCATATCCCTCTGGCTTGTGGTCTGACATGGTCTTCCCATTACAGCAGCATCATTCCCTCGGTTTCTCACCAGTGTCCCTCTTTCTGTCACTCTATCCTACTGGTTAGATCTTTTGATTCTCCTGAATTGCCACCCTGTTACTCCACTCACCTGCCATGCTCTGCTCCATTAGAAGCTCCCACCAATACTAATTTTGGCTAATCAACAGCAGATTTCATAAAATGTACTAATCTAAGATACACAGAGATGTCCATGACCTCAGGCTCTGGAGAGAAATACATGTCATCCAACCCATGCTTTTGTTCTTGCTCCTTTTGTGCCTTCCTTTCCAGCCGTATTCTGTTTCACTATTGCCTCTTCCACACACGTATCTGGGTACTCATCTCAGCCTGGCTGCCCATCCCCTTCATTGCAGTCTCCTCCTCTAGCTTGTGCTCCCCCTTGTAGTTTCAAAACTCTCCTCTCTCCCTGCTATTGTCTGTTTTCACAGCCAGCACCTACAATGAGGCGCTGTCTGAAGTTGCCTTGTTCACTTGCTCTGTCACCTGTCCCTCAGCATCTCTGTGGTCCCCCTTCCCCTCTCCTCCTTGGGCTCTCTGTGGTCCCAGGTTTCCAAAAACCATCTCCCCTCACCTGCTCTGCACTAGCATCAGCCAGCTTCCTCTTCCTACCCTGCCTGAATCCTGCAGGGAAGCAGGAGGCAGAAAAGAGATGCTCTTCACTGCAGCATCTAGTTAGGAGGAGAGCAGGCGCTGCCTCTGGCATCTCAGAGGAGTCATCTCAGGAAAAGGGCAAGCTGCTGTCAGCTGGAGATTGACCTGTGCGCATAGAACCATCAGAGACTTTTACCTCTAGGAAATCGCTGCTCATGTGCAAACTACAATTTACCAACTTGGCCAATTTTAGACAGGTCTTCAAGAGGACAGCAAGAGGCAATTTTCTTCTGCAGATCCCCTTTACTGTGCCTCTCCTCTTAATCTCAAGACAAATTTCAAGGTCATGTGAGTGATTGAAAAGAAAAAGTTTTGAGAGGGCGTTAGTCTTCACAAAATTGTTAATAAACACAATTTGCAGATATGTTATATAATACATAACATACATACATGCACATACGTGCATATGCTACATATGTGCATAAATGTAATGTACTTCACATAATTCCTCCTGAGTTCAGTCATAGGAACAGCTGATATGTTTTCAAAAAGATTGTCATTTTCCTCCCAAAATAAAATAAAACTAAAAGAAAAACATTCTGAGGTAGACATCTGTCATAAAGAATTTCAGCAAAAAAATATAGTAGTTAGTCAAATGTATAAGCAGCTGCAGACAGGATTTTTGAAAAGGAATTGCTGGTTGGCTTTCATATGTACCATCTTTAGTCACTGGGAATGTGGATTTCAAAGAGAAATAAATATGCTTAAGCTTATCTCCATAAGTAGATCAGTGAAACATAAATTTTCTTCTGCACAATGTTGCTACTTAAATACACTTCAAAAAGTGTTAATATCATTAAACTTGGCTTTTAAAGCTTATTTAATTGCATTGCAGGTAGGATTAGGATGACAATATTCAAACAATGAGTGAAGGTACTATTATCAGTTAGACAAATACTGTACATACTGTATGCTTTTTGTGTTTCTGTTATTCCATCCATGTGTGGTTTCGATCTTATTCTTCTTAATAAAATCAGCTCATTTAGTGGAAAATAATTAAGAATTGCATGAAAATGCTTTTTGAAAAGGAAGACATTTTAAATTAACAAAGTTAAAGTATTAACAGCAATAAAAATAATAGGGTTTTGTGGATTCTTTTTTGTAAAATATATGTATTGCCTGTGTATATATTGTAATAACACCACAGTTTATTGTGCATGAGGAATTGAAAGAAGATAATTGTTATTTTTACTACTTTTTTTCCCTTTCTCTTGTTTCAGGCAGTGACTACAGACCAGCCAATTGGTATTCTATTCTGTGTTTCTAGTCAATTCTAGCTTCTTTGGCACAAACCCAGTTTTGCACTATTTGAGTTGCAAACACTGTAGAGATCTGTTTATCTGTTGATCCAAAATACCTGAACACATTGGGAATGTTCAGAGAATGAGAATGCTACCAGTGGTCTTAAATTTTGCAGACTTTGTAGAAATATTATTACAAAACACATATTTCAGGCTTGTTTGTTATGAACAGAATCAGAATTTCTTCAGTGTTATTTTGACTTACTTTTCATTTTCAGTACTACTTTGATTAGGAATTTGAAATTAAAATATTCTACATGTGGATTCTCTCTTTGAGAGCTGTTTATTCACGATAGCTTGCCCTGAGTGTTAATAGCACAGAGATGTTTAGGACATGAGTACTCCCACTACCTCTGTTACCCCATGTTTCCATCCCCTTAAAAGGGGGATGGAGTAGGGTAAGAATTATGTGCATTAAATAGTGTAGGCGACTGAGTATAGGCAAAGTACAGGCCACATTCTGTGACAAATAGGAAATTAAGTTAGTCTTTGGTCCATATCAGTGCAGTAATTTTGTTTTCTTGCTATTTTTTGGTATTCTTCTTGGGACCATGAATGGCCTAATTCAAGCCTCTAGAAATCCATTAATACCTCCCTCCAATTCAGTGACGCCACTTCCTACCAGCTGTAAAGGAAGTGAGATATACCCTGCTTTCCTTCACCCTCTAGTAGATCCATGGGGTTCTCTGCACTTACCCTGGATTTTCAGGCAGCTATTCAAGCATGGGAACAAGTCCATTGTGGTAACTGATGGTTATCATTTCTGATTCAACAAAGGAGGAGATGGTCCAAGAAAGACAAAGCACTTGAAAGTACAAATAAATTGAATAGGAGGTCAACTGAGGCTTGGAAATGTTTGAAAAAAATAATCAAAGTTTAGATGTGAGCTCAATGTAGATGACTTCAAGTCAAGCATGTGATAAGAATCAAAGCCCTTCAACAAGTACGTGCTTTTTTTTATTGGCAATGAAACCATGTGGTCTTTCTATCCCTTATATTCTCTTTTTTCAGTTATCTGGCCCCAGAGAACTCCTGATTGAAGGGAATAAATACAAAGGGATGTCCGTGTGCCAAGGTTTTTGCTGTGCCAGATAATTTTTATAGACTATGTTGAAAAAAGGCTCATGCTATAAAATTAGAATAATTCTAACGAAAACGTTGGGAACAAATGTTCTTGCTACAGTCAGCACTTACCAACTCCTCTACATCTCTGAATAGATCCTCAGGAACTGAGAGCTTTCAAGGAAATGTCTAGAGATGTACAGGTGCAGAAGGCAGTTTTTCTACATTTTGCATTTTCATATCAGTTGTTTGTGAAGCTGAGGAATAGGTAAGAAACCATGATGTAACAACCAGAACATCAAGATACAAGATAGTCTGAAAGAACGAAGATGAATATAAGCAAGCTGCCAATCCTGAAACGCCTGCAGAGCATCTGTAATTACAGCCTGAGGCCTCAGGAGGAGTCTTGGGAGCACAGTTACTGCAAAGTCATCGGCCCATGGCATTTTCAATTAAAGCCTGTCAGGCCCAAAGGGACTGTGCTCAGATGGAAGAGGAATTACTAGCTGTGTTCTTTGGAATGGAACACTCCTATCAGTTCACGTTTTGGCATGGAATGGACATGAAGCCTGACAAAAGCCAATCAGAAAGTATCATGCTGCTTTCTCAAAGTGATGGAAATTGTGTTCTGAATCTTCGGTACTACAAGGTGAGGATAAGATTCTGAGCAGGGAAATTATAGTTAATTAAACGGACTACAATATGTGTGGCGATGATACAGGAGACAGGGAAGTTTGCAAGAGATACTCTCTGATTTGCGACAGGACATTTCAGGCATTCACAACAGGGTGGAACACAAACTTACTTCAGATGACTAAGCCTGAAAAGAATAAGATCCATAGGAATTTAGCTGCCTGAAACCAGTGAAAGCAGAGCTGTGCATCTAAAACACAATTGTATTTAAAGGGAACACAAAAGCAGGTTTAAGATCTGATACCAAAGTGAAACAGTTTTGCATATCATACATGGATAAGAAAAGACACAGGAAGCTACCAGGTGACCAGGAAGCCTACTTACTAGGCATAGATGCCAAATAGAGTGGAGCAGCAGGGGGTATGCACCGAGATAAGGAGAAAAGTCTCACAAGAGCCCAAGCTGTTCCTGAAAGGCCAGAACTTAACCTTTAACAGCAAAAGCTGCCACAGGTGTTTACTGTGTGTGATCTGGATGTCTATCTAAAAACCAAGAAAATCAGGAAATTTAAGATCTAAGCCTGCAAAGTGTTGTGTACATTACAGAGGAGTTCAAGTACTAATGTGCCAGTTAATCATAATCTATTTTTTTTGCCAAGTTACCCAAAAATTAGTGGGAAGACAATCAGTGGTGGATGCCGATAAAAATGTATCATGAACAGGAAAGGGTAAACATACAGAAAAGCTGGGCTCAGCTACCAACAGTACAGAGACACACAGCTGCTGAACCAAATATTTCATTTTCATTAGGATAGGCTTGCTTGCTGAAAGTAGTTATGAGAACAGCAGGCCACGTAGGCTCAATTATTAACTTACTAACAAGGCACTAAGTCTTGATGCTATCACATACACATTTCATATGGCTACTCATGCTTGGACACTTTAGTTACAACTTCTGCTAGTAAATTAACCAGTGCTAAGGCATCAGCACTGAACTTAATTAGCTAGTACTTTTATTTGTTGAGACTGACCTTAGCAAAGTTTTGGTGCAGGTCAGCTCACACACTCCTAAACATCTCGTGACCTGAAGTTAGGGTAGGTAAACACCGTCTCCAGTGGGCAGTTGAGATGACATCAATGGATGCTAGAAGAGGTTAATGTAATGTGTACAGGATGTTGGCCTAAGGACTAGATAACCAAGCCTGGCACTGTTTTATTTACTGATACAGAATCTATGATTAAAGCAGTATTGAAAGACAGCAGACTGAATGACAGAGGAACACAGATCATATCAAGAAACCATGAAGCCTAGAAAGCAACAGAGTTGAACAGAAAAATAACTGGGAGCTAGTTAGACAACCAGAAGACAACTGCAGACATATCAATCCCAGGACAGGGATTGAGAGCTTTGGCCAGTCGCTGAGTTGACTTATGCGCACTAGAAAAAGTTTGGCATATGAGAACCACAGAATCGTGCTGCTCCTGGCCAGCATGACAGAGAAACTGCACGAGGCATGTCTTACGGGCTTAGCAAAAGGGCACTAATTGACCATGAAAGACTTATGGCATCTATTGATTGAGATGTTGCCATGGAGTGATGCCACTGAGAGGAGCAAAGGCAGAAACAAATCGCACACTAATAGCAATGTCACAGCCAATCAAACACTGTGATGAACATTTACGTATTTAAAGGAATAGAAGGCCTAACACAACGTCTTGGTAAAGGCCAAATCATGAGACTCGGCAATGAGCTGGGACCAAGTGGCAGCTGGAAGTCACCAAATGCTTGCACACAGATTTCAAAGTAACATGAGTATCAAGAAAAGGCAGCAAAGACTGCAAAATACGAGTTCAGTAGAGGAAGCCTGCCTGTAAAAACATAGCAAAAATTCCAGCTGTTATGAAGCATCTCTCTAAATAGAATTTTCAACTAAAGAGCTAATTCAATTAGAGAAGCATGATGCAGAATTTATCACACACAGCTTCAAGCATCAGCCTTGTAGATGTCTCCTATCCAACCTGCTTATACTAAGCGCCCTTTACAGTCAGTGGAAAGAACAGACATGATTCATCTCACTTATTTGAGACACCTGCTTTAGAATGACATGGCTTGTGCCCTACTAGTACTTGTTTCTCTCCATTTTCTAAGAAGGGAGTTTCAGTGATTAGCTCAGATGGAGACATCTGCATGTGGCCTCATAACTCCCAGCCAGGGAGTCGTCTTGTGTTTTACCTCCCATTAAGCACCATGCAGGAGGTTGATTGCCATTTTCATATGTGGAAGGCATTTTTTTCCAGACAGCAAAAGTGGCACACAACTATGTGGGGTTCTTTTTCACACATTATCTTGCAATCAGAAGGACTGGCTTTTGGGTTGATTTACAATTGTTGGATTGGCTTTTAGTGCACTTCTTCATTCAAAATGGTGCAGTGGAGGTCACTAAGTCAGCGGACTTAAAATTGTGATCATCGTTTTTACCATGATTTAAAATGGTAAAGAGGTACACTGCCTCTGTCTTTAACAGAAGTTGTAGCTCTTTCCATCTGCCTCTCTTCTACATACTGTGTGCACCAACGTCATCAGATGGATAATGGCTTCCTGCAGAGGCTCTCGGCAGGGTGGAGTGCAAATTCCCTCTTGGGGGACACTGTTGCCCGCAGAAATCTCCATAGGACAACTCCGATGGATAGTTTAGGACACCATGGGAAAGGCTTTAGCTGCAGCTATTAACCATATTACTTCTAACTGCAGTAGGGTGTCTAAGTCTCTTTTTTTCTATCAGACTCTCAGCTGTACAATATTAATGTAACAGAGAAGCAACAATAACAGAAAATGAAGTTACATTAACTTAAAAAATTAGGCAAGTTTATTACAAGTTAACAGCCCTTTAAGGCACCCACACAAAGTTCAAATGTTCATGAAGGAAATTATGTGAGGTCAAGTGTGCTATTTTTAAAATATAACAATCTGATAAACCTTGAGCTAAGACCCAAGGACAAAGCTGGTAGTGAGTTACTGCACATTCCAATGAGAAATGAAATATTAATACAGAAGGCTACTGGTAGTTCTTACAGGTCTTGACATCACTGAATCTTGCAGTGGCAGTGCTGAGAGCCAGACCCTGCACTCTTTGCTCCAAGACCTCCCGTTAATTTCAAATTTAATCATCCCTCTGTAAAGACTAAACAAAAATTGTAGGGCATGGGCCTTGCAATTTTAGAAATAGTGTTTTGGAAACCTATGGAAGCTGGTAAGTCTGAAAGGTTTGCCTTTAGAGCTTGAATTCAAATCTCCCTTTGTAAATACAGTCAATATGCTGTGGTTTTCATATCCTAAGGAGAAACTTGAAGTAACCTGAGTCTTGCAATATTTTACAAGGCATGCTTAACCTCTTAATGTATGTCACGCAAAGATTAAGAGGCAGCATTATTGCTTGCAAAATCACCTGCTATTTCCGGGAAACAGTCATTTGCTGGACCTGTCCTTGTCACTGGCATAAGCGTGATGCTTTTAATAATCTCCCATTCCCTAAGTGATGTGTTTGCATCAAAATGATGGATATGCTACAGCTGGCAGAATTTTTTAAGATCTGATAATTTCTATCTTGTTCTTCTGGTGCCATCTAGAGGTTTTATCCTTCATTCTAAAAAACAGAAACTAAAGTGCTTTATTGTATTTCAAAAGTTTCCTTTAAAAACTGTCTGTGCATTAACATCACTTAGGGTGCTATTATCACTGAACCTCTATCTCAATACAAAAGCAGATTAATGAAGTGTGCACAAATGTTTGAGCCATGAGATGCAAGTGAACCTTATGGGCACCTTACGGGGAAAGATATACACTAGAGGCAAATACTGTCATTAAAAAAATAATCTTTTCCTTATAAAAAGCACCTGTAAACTGGCCTTAGGAGGAATTTTCATAGAACACACTTTCAGGAAAATAAACAGTAACATATCAAAGCTGATGCAAAGGAAGCAGGTGCTTGGAGAAAAGGCAGCCTTGCCAGCCGTGTAGCAGAATGCCAACATGACAGACACAGCCATGACTTTGGCCCATCAGCACAACTGGCTGACATCTTATCTGCCTCCCGTGACAAGTCGATGATGCTCCATTTCACACCAGCACTGCCTAGAAAAGCACGGCATGAAACTCAAGCAACACAGAACTCACGAGTATAACAGAAAATCATTCTAATAGAAGCATTTCTTCTCAAAGGTAACAGAAATAGCTAATTCACTGTAATGTCCCCCTAGATTTCTAAAAATAAAATACTAGATTCACATCCATTATAAATTAGTTGATATACCTTGACCTTAGTGAGGGCAGGCTCATTTGGCATCAGACCTTCTCCAGCAAATCTTACTTTTTTCTCTTCCCCCTTCAAAATGTTCATCAATTAAAGTAATGCTGACACAAAGCCTGTGAAGGGTGTGTGCCAATGCTTATAAGGCTCATCACGAATTCCATCGGACTTGATTACCAGGGCATCCTATTTGTCCGTCTAATACCCATCCAACTGTCATTGCCCTCTGGGCAACTGGGTGCACGTTCACTCTGAAAAGATAGTCGCTTTTAAACAGAGTTGACCCAATTCATTTCCTAGCATTGATAACAAGATTTATAAATGTGTACAAAAGAATCAAAGGTACATCGAACACTGAAAAATGTGAAACGGTTTATAGGAAGTCCTCAGCCTTTTGAATACAATGTTCCTGCGAATGATAATTTCTGTACTTCAGCAGAGGATTAACTGTCATAATAAATTATTTCTGTTTGCCTGGAAGGAAATAAGTGAAGCTTGCTTAACTAAGAAAGCCAGCTAAAGGTACAACTAAGATGAACTAACCTTGTCTCCTGTGCCCAAGGATACCTCTGAAAAGCTGCCATAACATGCAATAATTTGATAGTCTCAGCTAAAATGAGCCTGTGTACTGTAGAAGGAGATAAGAATAATATTAAATTCTTGCTGATACTTACTTTGTATGCTACAGAGATTGGCTCTGATGTTTTGTGAGCCTGCCACAGTAAGATTTTGAAAACCTTAAAGGCCTTTAATAAGAAATTAGAATAGAAAAGAGCTATTTTATTGAGAGATTTGCTGAAATTCTTAAAACGGAATCATATAAAAATATTTTTTCTTATTTTGGTAGATAATTGGAGGATAAATCCTTGCTTTGCTTTGTGTCCTAAATTTCCTAATTAAGCTATCTTACACCAATATCATGTGTTCTTGAGTCTTCAACCCTCCTGGACACTTTCAATCAATGACCAGACACAGAATGTTGTTCCATAGCTTTAAGAATTTTTCACCCAAAACAAGCATTTTTTTATGACTGTCCGATGTAATTCCTGGCTATTTANTTGAGTCTTCAACCCTCTCGGACACTTTCAATCAATGACCAGACACAGAATGTTGTTCCATAGCTTTAAGAATTTTTCACCCAAAACAAGCATTTTTTTATGACTGTCCGATGTAATTCCTGGCTATTTATATGGTAGTTAAATATGAACTCACTGTTCATTAGCTCTAAGTACACAAATCTTTTAAAAAGCTGTTTATTTTAAATCAGAGCATCTTTTAATAAAGTGTGATTAAAGACTGTTTCCTTTCCTGAGCTGGTCTGTTGCTTTTAATCATGACTATTCACATTTATCAGTGAGTTGCAAAGGAGGTTTGCAGTCTTTCTTACTTGAGCAATTTGAAACTACAGCGAATCTGTCCTCATCCTCATCATTATCTGTTCAAACCATCAGGTTCTTAAACAGTCTACAGTACCACACCCTCAATCCCTCCTTCAACACTGAAAACTAAGATAAAGCACAAGAAAGGAAGAAAACCTCTCAAACCTAACATTTAACATCCTCATGTGAGAGGCAGAATGCCTAGATCTAGTCTCTTTTTCAGTCTGTTTACCTAGTCAGACAAAGTAAAAAAGGATAAATAGAAGCAGCACTTCCAAACACAGGGAAGACTGCACCACCCTTGGTGGTCAGAGATACAGGTTTAAATCCCCATGGATGGAGGGGAGGGAGGAGGGAAATGACTGAACGCTGCTCTCCTGTCTCCCAGATGAGTGCTCCAACCTATTGTATCTGACAGCTTGTAAATTGGCTTCTCATTTCCTTTGCTTTTCATCTGTCTCAAAAATAAAACATTTTTTGAATCAAGTGAAGTATTTGTCTGCTAGACAAAACAATGGAAGGTCTATGTCACTTAGATGAGAAAAAAACATGGAAAAAAAACCTTGAGATTAAATTTACTCTGAAACTGTTCATTTTCCTGGTTTTTTCAGTTTATCCGGTGGAAGAAAAAAAAAAAAAAAGCCAGAACAATTATTTCTGTATTTTCCACGCTTAAGCTCAGAGGCTGTCAGAGACTCAACACTGGCTTTCAGCCATGACCCCAAACACAAGTTANTCCGGTGGAAGAAAAAAAAAAAAAGCCAGAACAATTATTTCTGTATTTTCCACGCTTAAGCTCAGAGGCTGTCAGAGACTCAACACTGGCTTTCAGCCATGACCCCAAACACAAGTTACAGTCCCAATGTAACCAATAAAGTGTGCCAAACACTTTCATCCTTTTTTTCCAGTGAAAATCTTGCTGAGTGCCATTTGTCCAGGTGACCCCTTATCCAAGCTCCCCTACTTCCCACAATGTTCCCTTTTCCTCGCATTTATCCTAGAGACTGGGAGAAGTCACAAGAGAGCAGGGCTGCATCTGGGATGCTTGTATTGCCAGTGTTGCTTACCATGAGAAGCACTTTTAGCTGAAAGCTGGTTAGCAAATTACAAAAGTTCATCTAGGTAGATAAATGGACTTTTATTGAATAGAGAACCTGTTCTGAAAAAGCCAGTGATGCAAAAGCGTAACATATATTGTGTGACAGATATGCAAGTAATCTCACTGATGCCCGTTCTATTTGAACATTTCATGATAAGCACGTATTGAAATCTTTGCCTAGCAGAACATCACTTTACCCATGGAAGAGTTCTGTTGTTCATTTTGGATAGACGAGAATCAAAGACATAATTTTTCTAAGTGACTGAATTGTATACATATTTTTGGTACCAGTTTGAGCTTGCATCTTGACCTGTATTGTAAAGAGTAAAATTAACGTCGCAAGTGCCACCCAGTGGCTGTGATTAACCATAATTTGCATTCTTTATTGGAAGTCGATAGTCTGTATGCTACCAGCTGTGAAATTGTGCAATAAGCAATAATTAAAAAATGAAAGAGAGTAAACAGAACTAGTTAGGTGTGATCTGGAGCAGAGAGTAGCAAAGGTGACTTTTAAAGTTTTATTAACACAAACCAAGAAAAACGAAATACAACCATGTGACCCATGCTTCTATGAGTAAACAGTGAACATTTGTAAAACTCTACTAAAGATAAACTCACACTATAAAACAACAATATCACTAGTAAATAGAGACTATCTGCTAGTCATGATCAGAGGCTTCAAAGCCAAAGGGACTGCATGTGTAATAAAGCAGGAACCATCTCTGAATATGCATCTAACTGCAGTTCATTACTTTTATTGATGGGACATTTGTTCTCAGAGAGTTTTTGTTTGTTTTTTTTTTTTTATTTTGCAAATGGTTGGGGAGGGTGGAAATGGAGGTTTACTGTAGGTTTGTGCAACCTGCCATTGCATATGCGAACTTCTGGCAGGCATTTGCCTTTTTGCTATTTGCAAGTCCCACCCTATTACACATATTCAAAACGAGATTGTTGCAGATGTGTACAGCATCATAGCACAGCCACCTCTCTAAAGCAAACTCCTAAAAGCTCAGTTTCCCTTTGGACATTACCAACTAGTTATGTGTGGAAATACCTCAACTACAGCTCATATATTCTATTTCGTTTGTCAAACAAAGTGTCAAAATTTACTTATTGGATTTTGCCTTGCCCTCAGGTTTGAGGACTTCTTCTGATGGTGGTATTGGCCTGGGTTTAGCAAGTTGGCCTGGCTTAATTTCGGGCATTTTTTCACCGTGTCTGTACACACTTATAGTGACATCCACTGTTTCCCCTCCATACTTGTTCTTGACATGGATGCTATATTTGCCCGAGTCTTCTGAGGTCACTCCCTTGATTGTTAAACTGGCATATTTCCCTTGTTCCAGTGAAAATGCATAGTGCTCATCAAATTCAAAGAGCTTGTCGTTCTTGAACCAAACCACTTCGGGGTCAGGATTTCCAAATACAGTACAGGTTAGATTCAGCGTCTGATGGAGGAAAAAAAGAAGTAATTTTAAGGATCAGTCAGATTTTTGTAACCAGAATATTCTCAGTATTGCTTTCAGGCACATCTTATTCCTAGTTAATTAAATTAAGACAGTTATCATGTTCTTGAGGACAGAAAAGTAGAATTCCTAACATTTTTTTTCCTTTAATTCAGTCTTTCCACCATCTTACCAGCGACTGTGATGCAGTAATAGCCTCAGGGTAACAGTGTCTCAAGATGGTAAGTTGGACTGTCATTGTAGTCCTGCCTGCAGGAGACTCCTGACAACCCACTAGCTTGACAAAAGGTTCAGGCAATGATAGGTTTAAAAACATCCTTGAAGTTACCCTGTACACAACAGGGAGGAGAACTGAGCAAATCTTTTCTGACCAAGGCCTCCTGAGGTTATTGCTTGAGAAGTCAAAAAAAAAATCACTTAAGAATAGAGTTTATAGCATGAATCATTGGACATACATTCCAAGTGCTGCTGACTAATAAAATGGACATATTTCATGAAGAATAAATCATACATAAACATTGAGTAAGTGTTACACACATGTATAACATATTCAGAGAATAGCTGAAATGACCTAGTAGGCTGGTCAGTTGGAAATGACCTGGCATTTCAGGTATTTTCCAAGGACTGGACTGAGATTGAAGAAGCATATAAAATTTTCATGGTCATTTTTCCAAATTTTTATATAGTTACTGCTGAACTTCATTTTGACCATCATATGTATATGTATGTAAACTTTATGTATTTAGGTACAGTGATGACAGAATGACTGAATGAATTATTTGAGAAGTTGCATTGATTAGTGCCTGCTTTGTCCACCTTTGCTTGAATCTCATTCTGCCCAAAATTCTGTTCCAGGTAATTAAAATTCACCTTAGGAATTTCACATACGCACCATTGTGTTAGGAGAAAAAAAAAGAAGAACAACCAAACGAACAATGAAAACCCCAAAACTGATAGTTTCTACCAGAATGCTTTCTTATGTTCCCTCCCCTCCATATTCCTCTTCAAGTTTTGCTGACTCCTGATCCAGAGGGAGCAGAGAAAGTCTGTGTGCACACATGTGCGCACATTTTTTTACAATTTTTTCTTGAATTGTGACAAATGAATACATGTGATATAACTCAGAGAAAAAAATAAAACAGCAAGAAATTTTAAGTGATCAAAAGTGCTGTATGTTCACAAATAGAGGGAGTCTTGCATACAACATGCTTCCAGAGTTGGAGGGGAATGTTGAAGAGAGATTTACATGCTCTGCGTACGAGCTAGTGACAACCTAAGTGTGTGAGTACTCTTAAAGAAATGATATCATGTAGGCTGTAAAGTTAACTAATAGCCTATAGGAACCAGCCTTAGTATAAAATATTTAAAGGAGCAATGATGCAAACACAAAAATAAAATTTTGGGAAATCAAACTAATGTCTAATAGCATGAGTTTAAATCTTACCGGCCTTTCTGTAACTCAGGCAATATTTCATGACTATTGTCCTCAAAAGTGACCTCATTTAAGAGCAATTAAGAATTAATTCATAATAATTAATCAAGTCTTAATAAGTTAATATTAAAAACTTACCAGAGAACAGACGTATTCCACAGTCATTTTAGATCATTTGGGCCTGTTCTAGTTTATCAAATTATAGATCTGATTTAAAATAATTTATACTCTCCTAAGAAGCACTAGTAAAGCTTTGTCTTGTGTTCACAAATTTATGTAGTTATATGATTCTATTGCATGAGGAAAACTCTCTGGTCTTTTTTTTTATTTTTTTGTATAGTTACTTCTCACACTTGTACTTACATGATTCTTGCATGGTACCTGTTCATATTTAATTTAGAGGTGATTTTAAAGTTTCACTTCCTTGTGATCCATTTTGTTTTGCCTGATTTCTGGAAACAGAGGTTTTCTCTTCACACATTCAGTTATTTAGTCCTCACACAATTAGGCCTCCTTTGAAGCCTTTCACTTCTGGAAACTCACTATGCAGCATTTCCTTAATTTAAGGTTGTGCGTTTTAGGGCATGACTGTATGAGGAAACCACAGCTAGTCTGTGCACACAGTCAGGGCTGACTCCACCAAGCAGTTTCCTTACAGTTAGACTACTTTAAGATACTGATCATAGAGTGACTTATACCTAACCTCCTCAGAGACAAGTTTTCTTGATGTGAGGTGCCTCTATCTACCACAATTAGAAGGCACCTCATGTGAACACCCATTAGAGGCAAAGGTAGGAATGGGCCAAGAGGAAAATGATCTCAGTTTGGTCCAGAGCTAAGTAGCTTTCAGCATCCACTGCAAGGCTCCTGTGATCTCACTTCTTCTGCCCCTGGATATCCAGAAAATAGCCAAGTACACAGAAAATTGGAAGAGTTGTGTGCAACCTCTTACTCTGGTGATAAGAAAGACAGCTTCCACACAAAGTGACACAGCTGTAGTCTCTGAAGATGCACTTCACACAAGAGACGTAAACAGCCAGATCAACATGTTCTTGATGGTAAGAATACCGTAAGCCAGCAGATGGTAAGAGTCACGTTGGCTCACGAGCTGATCCGCTATATTCAGTCTGAATGAAAGTCCACCTAGCTCTTTTAACGCTCAAAAGCAACTGCTTAAGAAAGTATACAAAAACACAGAGGATGAACAGTGTGATCATATTCCCAGTATACCTTCCTGTTTACCACATTTTGGTGCCTTATAAACTGGTTATAAGCACAAGTTGTATTGAGAGCATTGTATTTAATGGGCCCTGCTGGATTTCCTTTCATGATAGTCTTTTTTTTTTTTTTGACCCAAACCTGTTTTGTGCCTAAGGTACTATCTCACAAATTAATTATGAACCACTTGAAAAAATACTTCTTTTTGATTCTTTAAAGCCTGTAATGACCATGTAATTAATCACTCCTTGGTTCTTATGTTGAGAGAAGTGTTGGATAATAATTTCCAAGTATCTCCTCTGCATCATGCACAATGCTGCAGATTTCCTTTTTTCCTCTTTCAGTGATTTTTCTTTGCAGACTGAAGAGACCTGATTTCTCCCCATAGGGAAGGAGAAAGCACCCAATACAAGAAGATTTGTTTCAGGAGAAAGCAGACAAGAACTTGCTGTCTGTGTGGGAAGGGTGAAGAGAATTTGTCTTTCCTGGACTGAAGGCTTGTTTGTCTGGAGTCTGGAACTCACCCCAGGATGGAGAGTCCAGTACTTCCTTGCACTTGTAAGGACTAACAGCAGCTCAAACTAATAGTCGTCTTCTTCTATCTTAGTAGCCAAAAAGTTTGGGCTGAGGTTGCATGAGATCCTGCTCCACCATGACAAAAAGCCAAGTAAGGAACACCAGTCAGTCAGCATCATGAAATTTCATCTCCACCGGTCAAGCTGACCTAGGAAAGGACTTTGCGAAGATTTACCAATTTTCACTTTGTATCTGGTAATTTTTTTATGTCAAATAATATGTGTATTCACTGGCCTTCAATGTCCTGTAATGATATATTGTAATGAGGCTGGTTGCCAATAAATGAGAAAAGGGAAGAGTTTAGCCTCTTGGCCTAGGTAGGTTCTTTCCTTTATTCTTACCAGCCATAACAGTCTATGCCTGGCATGCTGGAGAATGGGACCTAGTTTTTGTTTCTGTTACGCTGGGTCCTGAGAGGACCAGGGTAATCTGAGGGTAGCTGCTTCCTCTTGCCTCTTCAGTTTTTCCGACAGGGCAGGAGTGGACTATCTCCTCAAGCTGTTCTGCTTGGAACACAGAGCTGCAAGTCAGCCCAGATTTGAGTATTCAGTTAACTCAGAGCCTTTACACAATCAGCACAAAAGATCAGCTCCTCTAGAGGCTGACCTTGCTTGCCTGTGATCTGAACTAGGCTGTGCCTCCTCTGACTGTATAGTCAGCATACAGTGTACCTGTGCTCACCTGTGACTTTGCATGTGTCACAATTCAATTACTACCATTAAGTGTTTTAAATTACCCTCCTTCTGCTCTCTGCTCTACGAAATCTGCATTCACTCCCATTTTGCCATTAAAGCAAATCTCTCACCAGTCAGCATGACTCTGAGAAAAACTGTTCTTACCTTCCCATCCATTATAGTAACAACGTCAGGCAAACCACCAATGACTTTACCACGATCTAGGAGTTAAAGAAAAATGTGTGGTCATTTGAAGTTTAGAACTTAAAATTACTCATTTTAAAATTATTTATAACTTGGTACCATATTAGTCACAACTTTTGTTTGGACTTATCTTTTAAAAAATGTAGTTCTTGGTTAATTAAACACAAAATAATACAATTTGGTGTTATTTCTTTTTAACATATTTTATGGCCCACTCAGATTTTTTAACAGAGATTGTGCTACAGCATTCTAAACTGATACACATAACAACCTTGAAGCTACTACTGAGCGTGACAGTTTGTGCTTTGAGCACAGAGCAAAGCAAGGAGGATGCTTTTAGCATCTTGGTGGTATCTAAGATCTAAGGAAAATTTGTTCTGCCACTCTCTTTGTGGGCAGAAGCATCTTGTCATTACCAAGGGAATTGATATCAAAGTACCAGAATTCCTACAACACCTAACAGTACAAGCTGCCCCACACTATCTGTTTCTGAGGAAGCACTGCACCCAACAGGCATTAATAGAAAGAGCCCAATATTCAGTAGGTAACTTTTTACTTATTACATAGATCCCAATATTTAGTATCATCATCAGCTTTCAGAGTTAACACCTCTTTGTGTGATACCCAGAAGCTCACACCTCACAAAACCTCTGCAGACATAAGAAGATATAGTGGAGGCTTGCAAAATTTGTAAAATTTTTAGTGTGTTTCCATTGGAATGAAAGACAAATTAACCCACAAATTACTAATATTATTGCAATATTATGCACTAGCAGGGGATTTCTGCAGACACAGAACTCTGAAAGCTGTGATGGCATATCTTTATGGATGCCTTAAAGAGAACAGTAGACTACATTATAAAACACCTTTGATAAAATATAAAATAAACTTACTCTTCTCAGCAAAAGCAGCTGCCCTAAAATGTTGAGGAGGAGAGGAAGATAAATATATAATGTTATTAATGGAATTATTACTATTTTTTTTGTAATTTGTTATTGTTACAGCATTAAAATGCAAAAGGTATAGTGCTTACTTGAGTCGCTGGAATTCTGCATATGCATCATCAAAAGCTGTAACAAAATCATTGAAAGAGTTATTGTCCATGAACATAACTTGCATTTGGGGCTCAGTATAAACATTTAAACACATACCCGTGTTAAAGCTCTTTGAAAACCCATACAGGGTTACACAGTAGCAAAATGGGAAACCCAACCCCTGGAACACAATGCCACTGGTGGTGAAAACAGATGTAAGACTAAAAAGACCGGAACAGTTATGCAGCTAAACTGTAATTGGTTTTGACCAAAGCCTTTCTCTTTTTACTGTCATTCCTCTGATTATTACCAATTAATATTGTTTAATCTACGAAAAGCAACCATATAAGTATGGTCTTATCAACATACCTTGCCCAGACAGATCAAGTGTGCGTTTGTAGGATTCTTTGTCACCAAAGATTTCAAAGGTATAGTTCCCCTTATCCTTTTCAGTGGGTTCACAAATCTGCAGCCAGGCAACATCATCTCCACCTCCAATCTTCATCTTTTCACCAGAAGAAATCTTAGATTCCCTTGAAAAAAATGAATAGAAATTAATTTGAACATTCTTTTCATGTATACTCTCCACAGAAGATCATAGGATAACATACTATTCCTAAACTACAAATAAATTGCAAGTGTTAGAACAATGCCACAGGAGATTCTTTTTTTCGTATTGGGGGTATGAAACACATTGGAACCATCAGTTTGAACTTTCATTTCAAATATGATTTTATTTATCCTCTTCTCACTCTCCTTCTCTCCACAAACAGCCATCTGTGTTTTTATCTATACGCACATGCATGTCTATATGTGAAAATGGTGTATGACTTCAGAGTTCTGTACACTTCATACACATATCATGGAATACATCAGAATAGTAAACTAGAGGCAAATAACATTTTCTGATGAGGAAAAAATCTTTCCCTTTCACTAAGTTCAAAAATGGATTCAGAAAACAATAAAAGATTTGCATACAATTTATTATTCTTGCACTAAGACAAAATACACTTTTGGTTTTCTTAAGAACAAGACAAGAAGCAAATTTCCTAACCGCAGATAATTAAACAGATCTTTAAAAAACAGTAGCATTCTATTGACTTACCACCACTTCTTAAGCTAAGAATATAAGAAATGCCCTACTGATTCAGATCAGTAGTACTTCTGATCTGTAATCTGTCCTGAAGAGTGGAAATATTTGAGGACACTATGCAAAGCAGATCATTTTCAATGGTTTGCAAAGAAGTTTCCTCTTTCACTCATTAACTAAAGAAATCTTTCTTTTCATCCTTCCTCGCCAAGCATCTTTAGCTGGAATTTTTAGTAGATGAAGTCAGTATCAGCTTCTCTTTGATCAGTTAATTTATTTGCCCAGACAGGGCTGATTTAGCTTCATAGCTAGAAAGTTATTTGATGGGGAAAAGGTATTTTTACTATTTCCCTTTCTGTAAGACTACATTGAGTTCAGCATACCAAATTAGATACCTGGGTAGAAACTACTATATATTAGAAAATACTACACATAATATTCCCCATTGTGCCATGAGTGGATGACGCATGTTGGCTTTAGAGCTTGTATTATGTTCCTGCTATGCAGTATAGTGGATAATTAAACGCTAACTAGAAATTTGCATGGCATGTTTCATGATGTGCAGACAACGGTAAAAAAACATGGATTGTCTAGCCTTTCATTCTTTCCAGGAAAAAAATTCCTAGAACTCCATTTAAAACAGCCAGGAGGTTTGGAGATGCTGGGGGAGGCTGGTTCATTTGATTGTTTTAGTCTTTGTTTTAGCTTTAACAACTCTGGCTTCTAATAATTGGATTCATGGGAGAATTGAAATTGCATTTTTTCAAAATCTATGTTCAATGATCTTCAAGACAATCAATGCGTAAGACTATATAAAATCTGAAATATTAGGAGGGAGGGAGGTGTATGTACATAAATATAAATATGCAAGCTGATATTTCCATATTAGCTTTGTAGCATTCTCTAGTTTTATATTTCTATGAACTGGATGGTGGAATAGAATGTCACTTTTAACACTCAAGTAGATACAGTAAAAGGCAGAGACAAAAAAATATTTTTCTTTTCCTTTCCATCACATTAGTATCATATTTACTGAAAAAAGGAGCAGAACTTACTGAATATAAATCTCGAGTTATTAGTACAGCTGTTCACCCTTGCAGAAGTGTCCTTTTGCTCCCTGAACCTGATGATTACGGACACTTTTCTTGTGTTCGTGTCTTCATAGAAATCAAGGGCTGAACAGCATTGCGAAACTAGAACAACATGCTGATAAAACAGCCTCCTTCTATCCAAGTCAGATCAGTTCACTGTGTGTCATCTTTGTTGGCCATCAAGGAATGTGAAAGTTGAAACCACTTGAAGAGTTTTAAAATCCTTCCAAATCTTACCTGTGGTTTCAAACAGATGAGGGCCTGACATAGCAAAGCATTTGAACATGCATTTAGCTGTAAATACACAGATGAATAGAGTGCCTCCAAAGTCAAAGATTAATGTAACATGAGGGTGGAAAACTATTGGGAAATTTAAAGCTCATTTCTGGTCATATTCTCAGCTCTGAGGGCTATTCTTAAAATATTCTGTGCCCCATTTAATACCTTTTCAAAGAAGAACAACAGAATTAAAATATTTTGGGTTACTTAAGATTATATCAGTTTGAAAAAAAAAAAATTTCCTGTCTTAATACAGTCTTTTATTAAACTGTGAGAGTACATCCTTGGTATTCACCTAGTATTGGAGGAGAATTTAATCCATTTAAAGAAAAGGGCAGCCCTTAATTGAAAATGATGCTCAAATATTTAGCTATCTTTAACCCAATCAGATAATACAGTGGAAGACAAATAGTCTTGTGTTGAATTAGAGGCTGGAATACTGTAGATTCTTATTGTAGATTCTGGCTGTTACAGCCCTCCTGATAGGTGTTGGACAAGTCTGTTATTATTTCTATGTACAACCTACATGAAAAGAGAATATGAAGTGCTGGAAAGAGAAATTCAATAATGTGCTCCAGTTACTAAATGAATGCCACAGAATAATAAATAGTAAATCATAAATACAGTATTTTTTCTCAAATAAAGTTGAAAAAATATTCTCATCTACCTGTGAGACCAGTTGACTTTCATTTCTTCATTGTAGTACTTCAAGAAACACTGGAGCCTTATTCCTTCCTCAGTGCAAAGGATCTTCAGTGGAGAGGCTGATTTACCTGTGTAAAACAGAATATATGCAGGTCAAACAGGATAGCGGAATGAACAGGAAACAGTCAAATGGACTACTTGTACTGTCAGGGCAGAAAAAGTCAAGATACAGGCCATGATCAACTACCACAAAGAGACAATGGTTCTTGCCTCTCAAGGGAGATCTGCTGATTTATATCAGGTGAAAGTTCCGTATGAGTTCATGGTTTTATTGTCATATAAAAGTATTACAACTAGCAAGATCCATTGTGAAATAATAAACTAGTCATGTAATTGCCATGAAACAGTAGTGTCATGATTGTAATGGCATGGAAATTTTATATTTGTGCAAGCTCATTTCTTTCAGTGAAATGACTTCCAACTTCTCACTGGGAGCAGGATCAGAATCTTGTTCTCTCTGTATCAAAGTTCAGTTACTAATGGGAAGTAGGAAGAAAATTATTGGTACAACATTGTCATAGTAGCTAAACCAAACAAGCCAGGTGGAATAATACTTTGTTCCCTTTTAATATTGTCAATTAGCAAGGTCAACTGATTATTCAGAAACTTAATAACATGTCCATAACAATATAAGCATCATGACTCTCAGAGATTTCCTGCTTACAATAAAAANTGAAATAATAAACTAGTCACGTAATTGCCATGAAACAGTAGTGTCATGATTGTAATGGCATGGAAATTTTATATTTGTGCAAGCTCATTTCTTTCAGTGAAATGACTTCCAACTTCTCACTGGGAGCAGGATCAGAATCTTGTTCTCTCTGTATCAAAGTTCAGTTACTAATGGGAAGTAGGAAGAAAATTATTGGTACAACATTGTCATAGTAGCTAAACCAAACAAGCCAGGTGGAATAATACTTTGTTCCCTTTTAATATTGTCAATTAGCAAGGTCAACTGATTATTCAGAAACTTAATAACATGTCCATAACAATATAAGCATCATGACTCTCAGAGATTTCCTGCTTACAATAAAAATTTTCTGCCTCAGGCTCAGATGACTTTAACATAAAAAACAGACATGAAAAACCAAGACGGCATTTACTTACCACTGACTCCGGTCAATGCCAGAATTATATCATCGTACACTGAAGAGAAAAAAAAAAAATAAATGTACCATCAAAATACAATCAGAATATAGCTTTGTTGTGTTCAGTTTAATTAAAGCAACATGGGGAATCTTCACATCCTTAGGCAAAGAAAACCATTAAAATTGCAACAGGTGTATGGGACAAATCGGAGACTGTGTACAGCGTATGAATTCTGTGCTGTGTCACTGAGTATCTCCACTGTGTGTGGAATCATCTGTCTGCTGTCAAATATTTGTCTTTGTATCTCTCAGGGCAGAAACAATAAAAGATCATTAAAACTGGATAGTTCACATTCAAATGAGAGTGCAGGGGAAAAAGAAATCATCACATTTTATGTGAAAAGTTTTCACCTGCTCCCTGTAGGATGGCATTTGACAAATGTAAACCCCTTCAACAGCAAGTGAAAGAAACCAGGTATCATATCAAGTTTTTGTAATATCACGGAGCTGATGGGTTTGCAGAAGGGGAGAACCCTGGAGACAAATGCAGAAGTGCAAGGAACTCTTTCACAGCAGAAGAATCCTATTCAGTGTCACTGTGTAAGATGGAAAGAGAGAGAAAGAAAGAAGCACCATAATATGAAGATTACATATTCAAGACTGAAGAATACACATTCAAGGATGAAGAATTTTTATTAATAGGGAAGGCAGCAAAATGCATGAAGTTCAGAAAATACTACTTGTAGATTTGGTTTGCATTGATCTGTATCTGCACATTTTTTGTCTTTGCTAAAATAAATTATGATTCAGTTCTGTAACCCTCTGCAAACTCCAGTATGCTTCTACTAGCATGTTGACATGAGGACATGAATTGTGTATATACATTACATTACAGATGTCTGGGAAAGTGGAGTTATATTACCTATACTGTCTAAATAAGATTTTTTTTCTGAAAGAATAGTGGGCAGAATTTATGCAGAGGAAAAATGCCTGAGAAACTATCAAGTGATGATACTGCATTCTGAGGTAAATCACAGCTTAAGAACTCAGTCTCGTATTCATCTGTCCCTCTTATTTCAGATACCTCCCCAACCTGCTGAAAAAAATGTTAAGATCCTTGGTAAACTGAATTACTTTTTGAAGATGTCTTTCTCCTTCTATTAGGACCTGGCAAAAAATAGTAATTATTTGGGTCAAATGTCTACATGCAGGTGGGATGAATCTACTTTGGCCTAGTTGATGGGACTTAAGCAAAGCAGCCCAGGGAAGGTGTCTCTATGAAAGTTGAGTAAAAATCATTTATGTTGGCAACAGATCAGTCTTTGCTGTAGACTTAGAAGTAAACTAACATTTTTTTTACTGAACAAATTTAAATATACATCGAATTAAAGTAGCTCACTGTGATATCCAATAACATATGAAATCTTATTTAAATGCCTGTCATCAGTGCATTTTAGACTAGATTCTTTTACCCTTATCTGCATTTATCTTCATTTGAGTGCCAATGCACAGTGAGATTGAACTAATCTGCCCCATACAATATGCAGCATTCCAGGGCTCCCATGCTAAACTTCTCTGTTTATCCTTTATGTTCCAAGGGTAAATCCACCATTTAGGAGACCCACTGTTTAACATTGCAGTTCTAGTAGTTTTGCTGGTTAATATTTTCAAAGTCTCCTGGACCCACAGAATTAGACACTGTGAATTCTCTAAATAGGTATTTCAGAGATGTTGCTGAGAGGGTGCTACAATTTGTCAAGAGCATGGTTTACTATCCACTACTACTCTTTCATGTGGACACGAATGACATTGCAAATCAGAACCTGAACAGGATCAAGGAAGACTACGAAGCCCTGGGGGTGCAAGTGAAAAACATCAGTGCCCGAGGCACCTTTTCCGCCATTTTACCAGTTGGTGGTAAGGGTGAAGCCAGGAATAGACACATAATGAACACCAACTTCTGGCTACATGGCTGGTGCCATTGTAGGGGTTTTGTTTTTTATGACAACGGGATGTTCTTTGATGACTTTAACCTGTTAGGAAGGAATAGGATCCACCTGTCTAGAAAAAGCAAGAGAATCTTTGGCTGTAGGCTTGCCAGCTTGGTGAGGCAGGCTTTAAACTGGAGGACTTGGGGGACGGAGTCCAAAATGGCAGTGCTCATGCCATCACATCCAACTGGACAATAAGCCAGGCCAACCAGGGCAGCAAGAAATGTTCCTTAGCTGCCTCCCAAGATGAGAACCAGGAGACCAACCGCCTCAAGGGTGTGTATGGCTATAGTGGATCATTTTGCACCACCCCCCAGAAAATCTGCATGCTCAATTACCTCTCTGAAGTGCCTGTACACCAACTCAGGCAGCATGGAGAATAAACAGGAAGAGCTAGAGATCTGTGCATGGTCACAGGGTCATGATATCATTGCAACCACAGAGACACAGTGGGACAGATCACATGACTGCGGAATGTGGTCACAGATGGCTATGTACTTTTTAGGACAGACAGGCCAACAAGGCATGGTGGTGGAGTTGCTCTTTATGTGAGAGATCAACTGGAATGTATCTAGCTCTGCCTAGGGGTGGATGAAGAACAAGTCGAGAGCTTACGGGTAAGAATTAAGGGACAGGCTAATATGGGTGACTCTGTTTTGGGTCTTTACGGGACACCTGATCAGGAAAAGGAACTTCACGAGGTCTTCTATAGACAGCTGAAACTTGCTTCACGGTCACAGGCCCTGGTTCTCATGGAGGAATTCAACTGCCCTGATATTTGCTAGAAAGACAACACAGCTAGGCATGCACAGTCCAGGAGCCTCTTGCAGATCATTGATGACAACTTTTTGACACAGGTGGTGGAGGGGCCAATGAGGAGAGGAGCTCTGCTGGACCTGGTGCTAACAAAGAAGGACTGGTTGGCGATGTGAAGATTGGGGGCAGCCTTGGCTGCAGTGACCATGAGATGGTGGAGTTCACGATCCTGTATGGAAGAAGGAGGGCAACAAGTAGGATTACAACCCTGGACTTCAGGAGAGCTAACTTTGGCCTCTTCAAAAACCTACTTGGAGGAATCCAATGGATTAGGGCTCTACAAGGCAGGGGGACCCAAGAGAGCTGGTTAATATTCAAGAACCACCTCCTCCAAGCTCAAGATTGATGCATCTCTATGAGTAAGAAATCAAACAACGGAGGCAGGAGACCTGCATGGATGAGCAAGGAACTTCTAGAAAAACTCAAAGGGAGAAGGAAATTTGCAGGATGTGGAAAAAGGGACTGGCCACTTTGGAGGAATATAGGACTGTTGTCAGAGCATGCAGGGATACAATGAGGAAGGCTAAGGCCCACTTGGAATTAAATTTGGCAAGAGATGGCAAGGACAACAGGAAGGGCTTCTTCAGGTACATCAATAACTAAAAGAAGACTGTGGACAATGTGGGCCCACTGCTGAATGAGGCGGGTGCCCTGGTGACAGAGGATACAGAGAAGGTGGAATTACTGAATGCCTTCTTTGCTTCAGTCTTTACTTCTAAGGTTGTCCCTCAGGATTCCCAGACCCTGGAGGTAAAAGAGTAAATCTGGAGAAAGGAAGACATTCCTTTGGTCAAGGAGGATTGGGTTAGAGATCATTTAGGCAAACTGGCCACGCACAAATCCATGGGCCCCGATGGGATGCACCCAAGAGTGCTGAGGTAGCTGGCAGATGTTATTAACAAACCACTATCATCTTTGAAAGGTCATGGAGAACAGGAGAGGNCCTCTTGCAGATCATTGATGACAACTTTTTGACACAGGTGGTGGAGGGGCCAATGAGGAGAGGAGCTCTGCTGGACCTGGTGCTAACAAAGAAGGACTGGTTGGCGATGTGAAGATTGGGGGCAGCCTTGGCTGCAGTGACCATGAGATGGTGGAGTTCACGATCCTGTATGGAAGAAGGAGGGCAACAAGTAGGATTACAACCCTGGACTTCAGGAGAGCTAACTTTGGCCTCTTCAAAAACCTACTTGGAGGAATCCAATGGATTAGGGCTCTACAAGGCAGGGGGACCCAAGAGAGCTGGTTAATATTCAAGAACCACCTCCTCCAAGCTCAAGATTGATGCATCTCTATGAGTAAGAAATCAAACAACGGAGGCAGGAGACCTGCATGGATGAGCAAGGAACTTCTAGAAAAACTCAAAGGGAGAAGGAAATTTGCAGGATGTGGAAAAAGGGACTGGCCACTTTGGAGGAATATAGGACTGTTGTCAGAGCATGCAGGGATACAATGAGGAAGGCTAAGGCCCACTTGGAATTAAATTTGGCAAGAGATGGCAAGGACAACAGGAAGGGCTTCTTCAGGTACATCGATAACTAAAAGAAGACTGTGGACAATGTGGGCCCACTGCTGAATGAGGCGGGTGCCCTGGTGACAGAGGATACAGAGAAGGTGGAATTACTGAATGCCTTCTTTGCTTCAGTCTTTACTTCTAAGGTTGTCCCTCAGGATTCCCAGACCCTGGAGGTAAAAGAGTAAATCTGGAGAAAGGAAGACATTCCTTTGGTCAAGGAGGATTGGGTTAGAGATCATTTAGGCAAACTGGCCACGCACAAATCCATGGGCCCCGATGGGATGCACCCAAGAGTGCTGAGGTAGCTGGCAGATGTTATTAACAAACCACTATCATCTTTGAAAGGTCATGGAGAACAGGAGAGGAGCCTGAGGATTGGAGAAAAGCCAACGTCACTCCGATCTTCAAACAGAGCAAGAAGGAGGACTCAGGAGACTACAGGCCAGTCAGTCTCACCTCTATTCCTGAAAAGGTGATGCAACAGATCATTCTGGAAGTCATCTCTCGGCATGTGGAGGAAAAGAAGGCTATCAGGACTAGGCAACATGGATTCACCAAGGGGAAATCCTGCTTCACCAACCTGATTGATAGCCTTCTATGACAGCATGACTAGCTGGGTAGACGAGGGGAGAGCAGTGGATGCTGTCTACCTTGATTTCAGCAAGGCTTTTGACACTGTCTCCTACAACATCCTCATAGGTAAGCTTAGGAAGTGTGGGTTAGATGAGTGGATAGCAAAGTGGATCAAGAAGTGGCTGAATGGCAGAGCTCAGTGGGTTCTGATCAGTGGCACAGAGTCTAGATAGGGGCCTGTGACTAGCAGTGTTCCCCAGGGGTCTGTACTGGGTCCAGTCCTGTTCAACATATTCATTAATCGCCTGGATGAAGGGACAGAGTGTACCCTCAGCAAGTTTGCTGATGATACATAGCTGGGGGGGGTAGATGACCCACCAGAAGGCTGTGCTGCCATTCAGCGTGATCTGGACAGGCTGGAGAGTTGGGCAGAGAGGAACCTGATGAAGTTCAACAAAGGCAAGTGCACCTAGGGAGGAATAATCCCATACACCAGTACAGATTGGGGGTTGAGCTTCCGGAGAGCAGCTCTGTGGAGAAGGACCTAAGGGTGTTGGTGGACAACAGGCTCACCATGAGCCAGCAATGTGCCCTTGTGGCCAAGAAGGCCAGTGGCATCCTGGGGTACATTAAGAAGAGTATGCCCAGCAGGTCAAGGGACGTGATCCTGCCCCTTTACTCTGCCCTGGGGAGGCCACATCTGGAGTACTGTGTCCAGTTCTGGGCTCCCCCTGTCAAGAGAGACAGGGAACTGCTGGAGACAGTCCAGTGGAGGATAACAAAGATGATGAGGGGACTGGAGCATCTCTCTTATGAGGAAAGGCTCGGAGACCTGGGTCTGTTCAGCCTGGAGAAGACTGAAAGGGGATCTCATCAATGCTGGCAAATATCTAAAGGGCGAGTGTCCAACAGGATGGGGCCAGACTCTTCAGTGGTGCCCAGCAACAGGACAAGGGGCAATGGGCACAAACTAGAACACAGGCAGTTCCATCTGAACATGAGCAGGAACTTCTTTACTGTGAGGGTAACAGAGCACTGGCACAGGCTGCCCAGGGAGGTTGTGGAGTCTCCCTTCTCTGGAGATACTCAAAACCCGCCTGGACGCATTCCTGTGCAACCTGCTCTAGGGGCACCTGCTTTAGCAGGGGGGTTGGACTGGGGGATCTCCAGAGGTCACTTCCAACCCCTGCCAATCTGTGATTCTGTGATTTCCAGCACAGCACAGTCTTGCCATACCTGAAGTATAGTCTCTGAAAGCCAGAAGGACCCCTGACTATAAGATGGAGAACTACTCTACTTTTTGTTTATTCCAGAGGTCAGGATACCCTTTAATTGAAAATCCATAAACTAAGGGAATGATATCTGTCTATATATCAAAGGACAGGAAGGGACAAGGTGGTTAATGAGGATGTATTGAACACTGTGGGACCCACGCGTGACATACATGGTATAGAACAAGGGGCAGAGACTGCACTGATTTTGGCTGAGATAATTTTCTTAATAGCAGCTTGTATGGTGCTGTGTTTTGGACTTGTTTAAAACAGTGTTGATAACACAGGGTTGTTCTAGCTATTGCTGAGCAGTACTTGCACGGCATGAAAGTCTTTTATTTCTGTTCCTTGCATCACCTCACCAGTAAATAGGGTGATGATGCACAAGGAGTTGGGAGTGGACACAGCTGATACAGCTGACCCCAAGTGACCTAAGGGATATCCTATACCATATGATGTTGTGCTCAGCAATAAAAGCTGGGGGAAGAAGGAAAAGGTGGACATTTGGAGTGATGGCACTGGTCTTTCCAAGTCACTGTTACATGGGATGGAGTCCTGCTTTCCTGAAGATGGCTGAACACTTGCCTGCTGATGGGAAGCAGTTAATGAATTCCTTGTTTTTCTTTGCCTGCATGCACAGCTTTTTCTTTACCTATTAAACTGTCTTTATCTCAACCCATGGGTTTTCTCACTTTTTCCCTTCCAATTCTCTCCCCTTTCTATTTCGCTGAGGGTGACTGAGAAAGTGGCTGTGTGGAGTTGAGCTGCCTACTGGGGTTAACCTGCAAAACAGCTTTACAATTTTACAGTCAAAATAACTCAGTCCCCACTGACAGTCCCACATCAACATATTCAGCACTTTGGTGCTTTAGAGTTTTTTGTAGACATTAAAGCTTAACAAATTTGAGAGAGTGAGCTTTGTACAAAGGATCTCACATGAAAGGGAGTGTTTGATTAGAAACTTATTTCATTTCTTGCCTGTCAGAGTGCTAGGGATTAATCATTACAATACCCAGTGTCACTCCTCCTAAACTGGTGATCTGCAGTTCAGGCCTCTACAATATAAGAGAATTGAAATGCAAAGGACACCTAAAAGGTTTGCTAACTTGCTATTTGCAAGGACAGATCTCTGACACCTCTTGAGAACATGTGGAGATCCTTATTTCAATACAGTAAACTGAATGTTACCTTTTCCTGTTAATTCGAGAGTGGATACATCATGGCCTCTATCATCTGATAGCGTTGCCTTATAAACTCCTTCATCTTTGCGAGACAGCTGCAAGGAAAACTCAAGATGTTTACTGACAAATTTGATAATAGTACAACATTTGCTCAGCCCCTGCATGATTTTCTAAATCAAAGAACGTACATTGTATCACATTCTGGTTAAATAATCTTATTAGAGATGAGATGGAAACTATGAATGTTCTGTGCATGCTTTTTTACGGAGCTGTAGTTCTTAAGCCTAAAACATATTCTGGTTTCAATTCAATTGCCTTGTTACAAAAACACAAACAGGATTGATCCTGATCAGTAGAAATTACAAGCAGCGTAGTAAGATGTAACAGAGGGTAGCTTCAACCTACACAAACTTTATAAACACAATTTTTCTTCAACCAAAATGATTTTTTGTATCAATCTGTGTAAAGCATAACAAGAGATCTATATCCTTTAACTGTCCAAACATCAACTCAGTAGCTTACTTACATTCCAAAATCTAACACAGTGATACTGCATTAAAAGCAGTAGAGGTTTTTGTTTTGAGTGGTTTTATTTTAATTTATTTTAAAACTTGAAGGAAAATATATAAACAATTATATATAGATTGGAGGTTATTTAAATGAATCTTAGACAAGTCCACAAACAAGTCAGTCATAGCAGAAGCGTCATGTAGTTGAATGATAAGTAACAAGAGCAATTCAAGACAAGCAGAAACTACTTTCTCAAAAAAAAGTCTACTCAAGAAAAATGAAGCCACTGGAAGGTCAGTATCCTCTTGCAAGTGAAATGAAGGAAGAAAATTAGAAGACTATGAAACCAATAAAGGAAATAAATACATCAATTAAATGGAATGCACATTATGCTGAAAGCAGAAAAACTCAATCTGTGGAGGTTTTGGCACTTGACGAAGGCAGCAACTATGCAAGTTATCACTTCAGACACAAGTTAGGTTATCCTCTCTGCATAAAGATAAATCTTAAGAAGCCATATACCTCAAGCCTATTAATTTTAGGCAATAAAACTGAAACACTGTCAGAAATGAGGTGCTTGAACAAATTGGAAAATTAAGGACCAATAAGAAAGAATGAGATAAGAGTCCACCTGAGGATGCTAAAGCAACTTAAGCATGAACTGTCCGAGCTGATAACAAAAACAGATACTCTTTTACCAGCATTAGTTACTCACCAGCTAATTGAAGGGTAGCAAATATGCTTTTTCTTAAAATGGTTCACATAAATCATGATAGCTGGTTTAGTGCTCTACCTGGCAAATCTGTAGCATGTCAAGCAGAAGCTGTCATTTCTAATCAGTGATACTGTACCCTGGGAATACTGAGGTGACATTCTCCCTTCTGCAGATCAGGCACCTCGTCAGTGTCAATCCCAGAACCATCTTTATACCACTTGAAAACAGTCTCCTTCTTTATATTCGCAACCTGTACAATAGAAAAGGCACATAAGCCTGGCTATGTCCTGAGGAAAGGTATCGCATTGTATATAGTCACACAGATACTTTCAACATAAGAAGCTGATTTTTTATAACACATGTCAAATAAAGCTAGGTAAAAAAACAATTTCAACCAAGTCCCACTAAGAAATCTTAGTCCTACAGTATTTATTTGCAGCACAAAACTGGTCAGAAGTATACAGCTTACATCTTCAGAGCCCTGTCAAATCCTTAAAGGCAATCCTGTCCATCTCTTCTCTTAAAGAGTTTTGCACCCTTGCTATGGGTTCGTAGTTTGTCTAGAGACATCTGTGAGAAGTATCTTTGAAATTAGAGCTGCTGAACTCTCCATTATCTTCTTGTGTTTGCCATATGTCTCCAGAGAGCTTAACACTGAACCTAGGCCCTATCTTAGAGAGACTTCATCCAATTTGCAGATTTATCCCAGCTACCTAAACAATGTCTTTCAGGGCTAAACTGCAGAGAGCAACTGAAATTACTATTCTGAAAGCATTTCAGTCTTCAAAATTGCAAGCTGCACCAGAAATTCTTTTTTTTCCACTACATTGTGTCCTATGGGAAGTACAAAGACGAGAAATCCTACAAAATGCGGTCTCTCCCAACACAAAGGGGCTTAACAATGTAGTGTAAATGCAGAGAAGTTGCTTGAAAGTATTTTGCTGTAGTAGCAGCAGCCCATCTATGCAAAGCATAAATAAACCACAGCTATACCTCAAGTATTGCTATGATTTTGAAATATGAATTGTGTATTGGTGACACTTTAAACATCATTGCATGAATAACCTCAAACTGTGAATTCAAAGAAGCTAAAAGCCCAGCTCTTTTTAGAAACTCTAGCAATGTATTTTATTTTTCTCCCTTTCAGAAACACTATGGTCTGTTTGACCATATTCCCATGCCCTTCTAAAAATCACAGAAAGGCAATGGTATTTCCATGTGTAGCGTGAATTTCTGGTCACCATGGCTTTTGTAGAAGGACAGAGCTGGCAGGACATTTCTCAGTCCCCAGGCAGTTTCTTTAAAAAGACTCCTTAAAAAAGAACTGAACAAATGGATAGAGGGCATCCCAGAATTTAATACAAATCTGCAATAGTTTTCAAGTGTCTTGCTTGGAGGAAAGTCATGCACCAAGTTCTAGCCCCTTCACATTACAGAAGTCTTATTCCATAGATGAACAGCTCTGTGAAAACTCTCTACAGAGGTGACTAGACAAAAAGGAGAGCCTGCTATACTGTTTCCTGGACATCTCGATAAAATCTGCTCAAATTAATCATATATATTGCTGCTTAATAAACAGCGTGTTTACTATGGATCTCTGACAGAGTATTTGAGATCACAACCTGGCCCAAAGCAATGCCTTGCTTGAGAAAAGTGAGCAGCATTTTACATTTACCAGTAACTACAGAGTGGCTAATTCTCTAGTCATATGGTATGAGTGGCAATTTTATTTGAACAGAGCCTGAAGGAACAAGTCTTTAATGCTTTTCAACCATTTTTTTCAAAGTTTGTTAGCACTCAATCTGACAATAAATAGACGAGTTGCAGACCCATGCAATTTGCAGTGCCAAAGTTATTTCATGTTGACATTTACTATGAAAAGTTACCCTTTTTACTGTTTACCCACACACCAAAAGCCTTGCTTTTAACAAACACAGCGCAAATAAGGATCAAAGTTATTCAAGAGCAGGTAGCTTCTGAACGTTCTGAAATTTAGAAGTACTTGAAGAAAAATGACAGATGCTGCCATATGAAGAAAAATAAACACACAATAAAAAGCCAACACCATCAGATTATCATTCAGATGGACAAACTTGTCCCACTGGCATGCAGGGGCTACAATGCCAAGAACAAGGTCATCAATCCCAGCTATTTCAGAATTAAATACTAAGTCAGTCAAAAGTCAATCATCAGGTCCATTCACATAGAAAATCAGTGGTACGTGAGATAACATGTCTTACTTTTTATATACTCTTTTATAACACAATCCATATTTGTTCATTATTACTGTTATGGACCTGGATCATACAGTCAGTCCTCTGCCCTACACAAGCTTCCAGTCCGCCTGGTTTCCTAACTCCCCTATTTCACGCCATGGCCTTTGAGAAAGTTCAGGCAAAAAGCCCTCTCTCACAGGTACTTCCTTCACATTACCCCAGGCTCTTTCAAGAGGTAAAAAACCCCACGACAATTGTTTTTGCACAGGAGTGCTTAACAGACCACAGAGGAGACCTGGGCCAAGTACAACGATACAGCCTGGGGAGGCAGAGATTGTTCCTTGCATGTTTTCATTACCACAGAAATAGCCGAGGGCAGCCACACTTCTNCTCTTAACAGACCACAGAAGAGACCTGGGCCATGTACAACGATACAGCCTGGAGAGGCAGAGATTGTTCCTTTCACGTTTTTATTACCACAGAAATAGCCGAGGGCAGCCACACTTCTAACATTAATGTCAGATATCTGAAGTTCACACAACAAATCCAGGCTTTATTGTTCAAACTCTTCCTATGTACAAATATCAGTTAAACAGGCATAAACAGTATCATGTTAACTTAATGGCCAGTCACATACTAACAGTAACAAACATTATAAGGTCAATGGCGTAGTTAAAATGATGAGTGTGGAAACAGCCCACATCCTAGATTTCATTTACATAAAATGTTCTGACCTTATGAACAAAAAGTACACTGGTGAAAAGCATATAATGAGGCGCTCAGCATTTCACAGTTTCAGTGATATAAAAAGGCTCAATAGTCAATAAAAAGAAGGATAATTTCAGATTAATTTGTAGAGAATTAACACTAGTATAACTAGTTCAGCAACATTTAATTTCCCATGTGAATGAAAGGATAAACAGAGTTCATGCCTGAGGCAAATGCATGTTGAGATTATAAAGTACTCCAGCTATGCAGCTCAGTACCAGCAAAGGTACCATGTTAGCTAATGAGAGCTGAGCCCTAAAACGGGGGCACACAGAATGGCAGCTTCACCACCCAGGTCAGTTCTGCTGGGAATCGGTTGAGGTTAAAGGTCTCCTAATTAGTGAGCAGGAAAAAAAAGAATGAAAAAAATCCCTTAAATGTGCATGCAAATTGCCTCATAATGAATGATTCAAGTTAGTCTAATCGAAAGACACAAACTGATTCAAAAGATGTGGAGAAAATTAATACGAACGAGCCCGTATTACAGGAAAAGGCACTGAAGAAGAGTTTGATGCCTGTTGAATTCAATTAACTTAGTTATTCAGGCCTCTAATTAGTAACTCTAGAAGAGCAACAAAAATGAAAATATACCAGTTTAGAATAGTATACAAAGATACTAATATCAGAAGTTATTCTGAATTCCATGCACATTAGCATTAGTTAAGATTCAAAAGTAATTAGCCAAATATAATTAAAATCATGTTTTATAACATTACTTCTAGAAGCCTTTGTTGCATGTTTGGTTACAGTTGATTAAATAATAGATGCTTTGGTAGAGGATCCTCCAAATCAGAAAACAGTGAGGAAAGAGGTTGAACTCTGGCTTTTTGTGGAAGAAAAAAGGGATGAGAATTTTGTTTAAATGACTTTTATGGCCCACAATTATTATAAAGACTTAGACCACCTAACACATTTAGAAACGTCCTGTAATACTTTTTTGTTTTAATGAAGACTACAGTTGAAGAGTATTAAAACAGAAATTTTGATTTAAAAGATTTCTGTGAAAGTTTTCATATGAAACTTTTAATTTTAAAAATACCAAAATCTTTCCTCATGTTTTCCTACCTCAATTTTTAATCAACACATTCTATAAAATTATTTCAAGTGTATTTCCTCACCTTACAAGCAAGTAAAACTTCACATTCATCTGTAACTTTCCAATACAAAAACTCTGAGAAGTGGGGACCTACAAAACAAAATTGTCTTAAAGTATATGTTGTAGAATGAAGCTTATCAGGGAGATCCAGTGAAAGAAAGAAAAAGGATTACAATTATATTATAACATCCCTACATCAGAATGATGAGAGGGGACTCCTGAACTATCCATCCACTAGAAGGAAAATCCTTCAGTAAGTCTTTATCATATTGACCCAGGTATCTACAGTACAGGTTAGAAACCTGGGGCTCAACTCTGTTTATATGATGAGTCATGTAGTATTCCAACATGTAAAACAGTGTGTGAGACAAAGTAGTTTACTAAACATGTTTATGCCTGATTGCCAACTAAGCACAGGAAAGAAACAGAGTAGCTACAAAAAAGTGTACAAACGATGTTAAATAAAGGCAAAGGGAATTGGAGAATAAACAAATGTATCCAAACATCCACGTAAATATTCAAAGCAAAAATCCTATGCCAGACATTATTTGTCCAAATTATATGAAGTTTAAAAATTTATCAAACATTACAAGCAGAACAGGAAATATTCCTTTTCCCCACTGAGGTTCCAATCTTGCAAATACATCCATCCTTAAGTAAATTTACTGACATAGATACCCTTTTTAGAGTTATTGTGATTACCCATGTCAGTAAATTTATGTTTTAGTATCTGCAGGATAAGGACCCATAATTGCAATATCCAGCCCTGGGAGGTAGCAAAGTCCCAGACTTTCACTTAAATCATTGAGAACTGAAAGATCCTGTGAGTTTATGCTATAAGTGTTATAATTTCTTTCCTAAATCTATTCAAAAATCCCTCACCCCTGAAAAAAACAGAACACAAGTTACATTGCTTATGTAGAAAATCTTACCTAAGCTATTTAGAATAAATGCTTTTAGTTGTTATTGTTACTTTCATCCTAAAAGCCACATGCTTGCTATGTGAAAATTACAATCTAGAGCTCAAACTCACTTTTTTAAGGATTTCATAGCAATAGAATCCTGAATTAGATATCCAATAGTAATTCTTACTTTCAGCTGCAAACAATATCGATAACGGGTTTATAACAAATTCTGTAACTGTATAGCAACTGTCAACAAATATACATCTTGTTCCTGGAATTTTGCCTGGACAGGATCCTCAGGATCAGGTTTTTAATCTTCCTTGTCTGACACTATGCTGTCTACTCTTCTGTCAATTATATTGAAGGGACAATTTGTATGGTTAAAACTAAATGTGCTGAAATGTTTTGTTGGATCACAGCCTACAGTAGGCATACTTCTCATGAATGCTGAGCAAAGATAACTTCTTGTAAGGACTCCCACTTGCTTTACTTAGTGAAAATTCTGTCACAGCTCACATGTATCATATGACAATGTTGGAAAATAAGATCCACCGAGGGTTCAGTGTCTTCTCAAACTGTGCAATATACTCACCTTCTAATAAAATCAATGCAAGTTGGAAGCACTTAGTATTCACCAGGGATGTATCATTAGCTGCAAACTGAGCCTAAAGTCATCATTTTACTCTGCCTTACCTTGCTTCCTGAGAAATTCCTTTCGCTGGAGGTCAGACTCAGCCAGTACTGCCTTGAATGCTAAATTTTAGAAGTGAATTAAAAATGAGTTACTCACAAAATTACTGAAAGAATAATTTAAGTTCATTTCTTCATGAGAATCAAAAGTTTGAACGTTTCAGTGAACATACCATCTCCAATGAGAACTAGTGAAGACTGGTTCTTGGCCTTTCCATCTTGAATCTGTACCGTGTAGGTACCTTCATTGTCAATTGTAAATCGGTCCATCACCATTTCTATAATGCCATTTGAACGGTCACAATGTATTTTATGCCTCTGAAATAAACAAGTAATAACTTTACTGTAGTATGGTGTAAGTTAGTTATGATTCCCTATTGAATTAATCACATTTTATATCCCTGCCTCCACACTCAATCTTTTTCGCGTCCTTTTAATTGTAAACTATGGAAACATGGCAGGACGGGCTTGTATCTACTGTTGTACAACAAGATCCCAGTGGTGACAGAAACATCTATGTGCAGCTGCATTTGGAATCCTTGAGTCATCATAACACAGCTGGTTTGCATTTTAAAATAATAGTTTACAGTACTATGCATGTTTGAAGAAGAGCCTACGCAGCCAGCTTTTAGCTGCATTACAGCTTCCAGTTCAACAAGGGGGTTTGCTAGGCTGGAGGACTATTCCTAGCAGAGCCCAGAAACAGCTGGAAGTATTATGTTTATAGACACAAATGTGGGTCTCCACCTAAGTCCATCACAACAAATCCAAAAAGTTATCACTAATAAATATCTCTGAGATACATGTGGCAGCTCAATATATGTGGCAATGTATACATGTGGCAGCTCAATATGTGGCAGCTTATTTTCTCACACAAAAAGTTTATTTAGGAAGGATATAATGATTTGCTCCTCTAATGCTAGGCATTCTTTTCAAAGAACACTAAATTTCAAGACCATGAGAACAGTAATTTGTGCAAAACCAGCAAAGATTCTGGGAACTACAAAGATCAATCAAGCCCAGTGAAAAAGAATTGGAATTCTGTCAAAACCTCTAGTTACCTACTAAAGTGCTTACAGAATACCCAAAACACGAAACATTGACTCGAATTCAAAGTTAAATATGCTTTTCACTGTTTGTGTCCTTTTAGTGTTTGCTTTCTATTAAATATTCCAGAAAGACAAGGTTTTGGCAGACATCGTCGAGGAAACAGAAAATTGCAGGCAAGAATTGGACAATACTTGCAAAATATGTCTTTTGAATTTGCAGGTACTATTTTAGACACAATCACATTTTACTAAGTAATATCCTCTTTCGTTCAGTGAGCAACAACCATGAGGACTGTGTGTCCCCCTAACAGTGATGTTTGAATCTGAACTAAGAAATTCCTAAAGCAAAGCAAAAACAATCCACAGAAGTTACTTGGTGAATACGTTTAGGAAACCAATGTGGTCAAGGATATTACACACTAACTGTTCATGATAGGACAGAAAAGTAAGTGTACGATCTGGAAGTTATATGCAGTAAAGTATTATATACCGTGTTACTGTTAAAAGCAGACATGATGCCTTATAAAGGAGATATTTTTATTAACCTTTCTACTGGGCTCCAAAACTAGAAAAAGGTACCTAAAGCCATAGGTAGATAAAGCTTAGGAAAGGGGAAGAAACAAAGGGGGGAAAAGCTAGTAAAAATGCCACTTATTAAACTCTCTGGGATCACTTCCTTAAGTGGAAAAACCTTTAAGTACTGATCCAAAATTAGTGTGAATGACCCCACAGATATATCTGCTTCAGCTGTAAGGGACATCTCTTGGTCAGCCTCAACAAGAGATTCACTGTTGTATGGACAACAAACCTGGAAGACTAGTATTAGATGTAGTCAAGATGTTTAGCATTCGTTACTGGTACTTTCAAATGTACAAATACTACTAGTATAAGTCTTAATGGGGCAATGGAAGAATGAAGAAAGATAAAAGATAATGGAATTAGCAAAGCAGTAGCCAACAGATTGATTAGGATAACAATTTACTAAATAAATTACTTAGAGGAAAGAGACTGAGATATAACATTCCTATAAAATAACAGGGGTAAATGCTCATGTAATTTGGTATGCACTTTCCCGTATATAGTTCAAAGAAAGATATAATGTCAAAGAATAAGACAAGATTTAATTAATAACTAAATTAAGTAGAAAAATTACTTATGTAAGATTTCATCTTTAAGAGTTAAGGAGATAGGCAAGGTAGGTTAAAAAGATAAATTATAAGCTTCACCAAACTCTCAAAAAGTGCAAATTCAAATTCTTGCTTACAGCCTCTTGCCCACAGAGGTTAAGGACAGCACTTGCATTCATTTCATGACTTCTCAGGGAGAATTGAGATTTGCCAGAAGCAGAAAAAGAAGAGCAAGATGTATGTTTTAATCTGATTCTGTATCATGCTTCTAGATTTTTTTTTGATTTCTTGCTTTTGGGTAAAGGAAAAAAATATTAAAAGATTAAAACCAGAGATGATTAAATGGGGCACAATTCATTCAGTTCTCAGATTATTTTGAAATCTTACCAAAACCGTTCTCTGTTAGGACCTAGAAGCTAAAATGTATCAGTTCAGCCAATGTCAAGAGTCAGACTAAAATTCACCAGCATAATGGTCTATTGAACATGTTCAGTGACTGTAGCCCAGTCTCCAGGCAGGTTTTAGAGTGTAATTAGGCTTCTAACTATTGCCATTATGCAGCAAGATGAAGTTCAATGATTTTATAGGCATCATAAATACTAGGCTTTTATGTGACTTTCCACAAAAATATCATCAGTCTCCAAACGTAAATGTCACTTGTGGGTTACTAATTAAAGAGGTGAAATAATGCGGTTCCACTTCAAGACTCTCTCTGATGTCAACACTTCCAAAACATATGCAAACTAAAAATAGCTCGTTCTGTTCCACTAACATTGCCAACACAGAATATTGTCATTTCAATAAATCCTAGTCAATGATATTCAGGTTTTCAGCGCTATAGTTTATTACTTCTTAAAGTAAGAAAAACAGAGAAATATTTTACTCAGAAACACTTCTTCTTCCACTTGTCAATATGTAATTAAAGTAAATGCTCTTTGCTTTTCTATGGTATAAAAATGCTAATAAGCTTCTCTGGCCAAAATCAGGTTTTGCACCCTCGGAAGTAAACTGAGCCTTTCAAACAGCTGCACTGGAGGTGGATTCCTCACAGGGAAAGATATTTCCCATGCTGTACTTTATGCCCAGTAGAGGAACCATACTCCAGCCCTGCAAAGGTATGACCTTGCATTCTTCTCAGCCCAATCTGACCACTTTTTTGTGTTGCTTTCTATAAAAGCTCTTCCTAGAGCTATAAAAATGCAGGAAGCTGGTGGCCTACCCTTTCATCTCCATGTAGCCACTCAATTCCTATCTAGCGTCTAAGCCAAAATTAAAAAAAAAAAAAAAGAAAAAAAGAAAGTGACACCATCTAAAAATTTTATATCTTATGCATTGCTGCATAAGTGCATAAGTGCCTTCCACATTACATGTAAAACTAGTAGCAGTAGCACTAGAGTGTTGCTGGGAACAGCATGTCTTTCTGGTTTGGAGTTTAAAACTGGACTTGAAGCAGCTTTTTGTCTTGAGCTATTTTCCTAAAATATTTGTGCACTACTTTTAATCAGATGTGTTTAATACTGGTCATGACTAATTTCTCCTTCTCTTTGGCTGTTGGTTATCTAGCTACTCAAAATGAATACAGACTTCTGAGGGTTAAACTTTACTCTCTTTTTTTGATATAAATAGTCTGACTCTGCAACAGGAGTTCTATACTGCAAAAAAGATTCAAGTTAAAGACTGAGATTCCCTTCAGGTATTATCAGACCTTAACAACATGATTTTAAACAACTAGAAAAATAGAATACCTATCAATGCATAAAGGTTTATTTTAAAAAAAGTCACATATATGTAGTACTCAATATGTACTTACATCACTGTTTTCAACTTCTTTATCATTAATAACGAATCTGAAGGTAGAATCTGGTGATAAGCTTTCAGCCTGAATCCAGAAACGAACTTCTCCTTTCTCAAGAACCTCATAAGCTAATTCTGATTTCAGAGGTATTGCTGCAGAAAGAAAAGCAATCAAAAGTCAGTAACGCATGCATCCTTGTGAGAACAAGGTCTATTGTAGTAAAATATTAGTATCTCCCTATTATTTACGGAATGCTGGCTATAGAATAAATTTTATGCAGGGAAAAGATGTATAATGCAGTTTTTGGCTGGTTTTTAAATTAATTTCTCAAAGGAAGAAAAGAATTCACAGCTTATAGCTTGCACATTGTTTAAGGAATTGGCTAGTAGCAACCTATAGTCTATTGTCAAAGTTTAAATTCAGGAGACTTTTAGGCACTGATGATTTTGTTCAATTCAAACTAATATCCTTCTAAATGAACGGAAAGATAAGGAAGTAACTTGTTCCATGAAAAATGAAGGCATCATTGTCTCAAGAATAACTTTTTTGAAACTCCAGTCATTAGTATGTAAATAAATTTCTTCTGGAAGTATCAAATAGATTCAGATCTTCGACTTACTTGGATTCTTTATTTCATTGCTTAATGCCATCAAACGTTCAAGCTCTGAAATTAAGAAAAATACTCATGATTTAATTTATTCTGAAAATGAGTGTCAAAGAAGGTGCATATCAGCATCAGCAGATAATCTCCTTAAGTCTTATAATGTGAAATACCCAACTCTCTTTAGAAAATTATGACTAAAATACAAGATTTAAGAAACTTAAAATTCTGATACATGGGTTTAGCGAGTGTTCCTATTTCATGCATTTTCATGCACACTCTCTTATGCAAAAGAATCTAAACAAGGGACAAAACCTATTTTCAACTCTCTGTGGGATTTAAACAAAAGATCAGAGACAATAGCTTCTAAGCAGTGTATGAGGTTTCTTTATCTGTTGACTTCCTTTCTGACACTGTACCTGAAAAGCTTGTTTTACTGTGGCAGGCAGCAAGATTGAGTGCAGGTTACTCTGAAAGAGGTACAGAAAGTTCTATTTAATGCACTAAATCCTTGTGAAGGCTGTGTCAGGGTCTAGAAATCACTTTGTTAGGTTTTCATACTAATCCTATGTATCATATTCATTACTAATAAAGATTTGTAAGATGAATGTTACTGCCAATTCCAAATTTACAGATAATGTAAAGACCAGAGGAAATTAGCAAGGATGAATTACATGGTCAAGGATTTAGCAAAATCACAGCAGAGTTTATGGCTTGTGAGGAAATAAGTGGGCAGTGAAATAATGGTTTTCAGTGTTAAGATTCAAAATTTGACACTTGTGCAGGGATCTAGTACACATAAAAGTGTAATTTTGAATTACGGATATGACCAGGGAAGACACGGGCTAAGCATGGGATGGGAAACACCTTCAGTGTTCTACATAAAAAATCTTGAAAGATAGGACTGATGATGACAAGACCTCCAGACAGGTTTCAGAGTGATGCTTCAAAACTAAGCCAAATGGAATTTCTCATGATTAAATGCATATCTGTCTTTTCATACAGTATTCACTGGAAAATTAAAAATATTACAAGTTTAGCTTCCCTAGAAGAAGAGATATAATGACTAGGAGTCCACATAAATTATCTGTGCCCTGGAGAACCATGTTTTTTAGGGTTGCACACTGATTTCTTCTCAACACCTACTTTGAATGGGAGGTTCGATGTGGTTCACACTGTGATAAAAGTCCTACTTACTATCAGACTCACACTCAGTTTCATCCCCTCTCCTGAAATGACTTAGAAAGCAGGTGACTAGAGGGATTCTCATGCTTAAAGAACTGGGCATAGCAATTACAGCCTGTGGACTGGGAAAGCACTAAAGTAATTTTTGTGCTATTTAAAAATAGCAAAGTTCCCCACCTTGCCTTTCACCTCAGTACCCCTCAATGATAAACCAAAGTCAGACTGAGGCAAATTCATGGCAACTCCAATGAAACAAAATAGTTACAAGGAAATAAAGCAAAACTAACCTAAATTTAAACCAAAGGATAATTTAGCCCAAGGTATTCATATCTTGTTGAGGTAACATCCTCTTTCTCGCTTCTTCTCACTAATTCTCTGCATCTCATTTATACAAAACTGTATCTACAGCCTCAAGATCGGTCTCTGTATTAGGCTCCTTGGTAAGCAGAGATCTGATGGTAGCTGTAAAGCCACCAAGCTTTAACAGAGAAGCAATTATTACAAGAAGTGAAAGGCTATAAAGTCAAAGCACAGCAAAAATTACATACTAGAGAAAGAGATTCACAAAACGGTGAAAAAAGCAACATTTTCAGACATTCAACTGAAAGTATAACAGATATTTGCAAACAGCATTATAGTCCCAGCATAAAGAAAACAATTCTAATTGGGCATATTCTTTATCTTTTGTTAAAAAGAAACTATTTCCTTAAGTTATCCCAACTTTTATTATTGTGATCATCAGAAAAACAACTAATCACACAAAGTCTGTTGTGTGGATTTTTTTGTTTTTCCTTAATGCATAGGAAAGAATGTGAGAGTTGTGGTTTTCGTTTTTTTTCTTGAACAATTTTTACTGCAGTTGAGCTGAATAAAAGAAGAAGGACTTGAGATGGTAAGGACCTTACCTTCATCATCCATAACGAAGCTGGATGAAACCCCATCTGTGTCACTAACTGAGATAGAGTAAGTTCCCAAGTCTGATTTATCAGGATTTTTGAAGTACAGCTTAGAACTAAAATGATCAATAAAGAAGGATATAATTAGCAGAGTTTCTCATGTTATTTAGATTTTTAACAGGATAAACTTCTAAAAATTGATATACTGGCATGACTTACTGACTTCCTTCTGTTTCAATCTTAAACTTATCAGAATCATCAATGTCCTCATACGATTTACCCCACGCAAAATGAGATGCATCTGTAGCTTCTTTGCAGTCAAAAGCCAGGTAAATATTACCCTCATCATCCACACCAGAAAATATTTCTTTTGTTCCTGCAAAATAGGAATCAACTCATATGTCAAGGCTGCATTTTTCTTTAGAGCTGCAATTCAGAAATTACTAAAGCCAGTGTAAATTCTGTGCATCTTCACTAACAGGTACCAATCTTACTTGCAGATTTTGAACCATGTTTATGTGATATGCTAACTCGGCATCACATACTAGCAAGATTCTTACTCTACATAAACAAAAGAAACACTAAAATAATAAATGGTTATTGAGAAAGAAATCTATAAGATGAAACTGAATATGAGAAGAGACGAACAGTTTAAATAAATTTGGGGTTTTATCACTCTTGAAGCTTTAATAAATGTGTCATGCTTCTTTTCACTCACAGCAAGCAGCACATTTGTTTATGAGAATAAAAAATCACTGATCATCAAATATTTCCTGCAGTAAGTAAAGCAAAAAGTCTTGCCAGTACTTCTGTATCCACATGATTTGTTCTTTGTTTTAAGGCTAAGAGCTTCTTTATGCTTGAAATACTTATCTGTGCTACAATATCAAATCAGATTGACTAAATTAACTTCCAAGTATTTCAGTATTTTAGAAGCAGAGGAGATAAAACTGTTCATTACCTGGCCTTGCCTCAACAAGCACTGGTTCAGATATCTCAGATGACTTGCCTACCCCAGCATCATTCACTGCACGAACTTTGAAAACATAGGTATGACCCTCATGTAAATCAGTGACCTTGAACAAGATAAAGAACAAAGCTGATTTGAAAAACAATCTAAACTCTTTTATTTACTTACTTGAAGATGTTAGCAGAAACCCAAGTTCAACTACACATCTTTGTTTTACTCAGTCAGATGTTTTCAGAACTCAGTTTTGAAATAACACTAACTAATGAAAATGTTACCTTAAAAAAGCGCTTTGGGGTAGGTTTTTCATTAGCAGTGATCCAGTCTTCTGTATCGACTTCCTTATAGTCCACTAAATACCCAGTAATAGGGCTTTTGCCTTCATACACAGGAGCTTTCCACAGAAGAACCAACGATGTATTTCTAACTTCACAAACTGTGAGATCATAGGCAGGACCTAAAATATTTCAAATATTGGAATTTCACTTCAATATAATAAAGTTTTGCAAACCGGCCCTGCAGAGGCCAAAATGCATGACTTTAGTTTTGTTTTGACTGCGTTTAGTTTCAAAAATCTCATCCTTTACAATAAACCTGGTATATGTGATATTTAGGTAATTTTGCCCTCATGGCCGTATACAGCAATACCTGCTTTATGCAGTGAGTGACATCAGTATTCTGGAGCATACATTCTTAGCTATAATTTGGTAACCCCATTTTAAGTGAAAATTATTCACGTGGAAAATCCATGCAATTTAAAATTTTCCAACAAGTAACAGATGCTTCTTGTGTATTATTTAATTCACTAGCCCTACATCAAAGTTCCTTCATTGTGTCTGACTCAGGTTCATAATTTAGCATTAAGAGTTTTATTTTTTGTTAGTATACAAGAACCATAATCCCCTAGCCTGATCTAAACCCCACTGGCACCAGACTTTGGATCACGTTTCATGTTCCCTGATAGAAGAATTTTTTGTTGTGAGGTGGATAATGACAGGTAAGGAAGTCTCAAGAGGATATCTGTTAGGAGAACCATTTATGCCAAAGGCATCCTGATGCTTTATGAATAAATGAAAGTTCCTACCTTTGTAAGTATCAGGTTATGTTCTCCTATGATACTTTCCCTTTGCTTCACTTAACTATTCCAGTACCATTCAGTTTAACTTGTATCATTCATTTTTTTACCATACTGTCAATACTTATTTATACCAGTAGACTGTAAAGACATAATATCAATATTCTACCATGTTGAAAACACCTGTGACAGAATACTGCTATTAAGCCAAACAATGTAGTTGGAAGCCTACTCCTTGCGCTTTAACTTTAGAGTAAGGAAACATGAAAAAACGTGAGACTTAGGGATTTGCTCAGTGTTGCCAATTTGGCTTAATTCAAGATAATACCTATCCCTATAACACGTCTCACCATTTAAAACAGACGAGAAAAACCTTAAAAATAAACCTGATTGATTGTCATTCCAGCTTACATGATGTTAACCAGGGATGAATGAACATTAAATTTGTACAGGATGATATTCAACTAGTATACAGCAAAAATCCACTAAAAACTGTTTCTCCATAATGGATAAGCACATTTCAGAAAACATATAAGTACATGTTGCAGACCTTGTGAGGATAAATACTAGATTTCTCATGGAAATACTGCAGTTTTCAAGGAGCCTAAAGACTTCTCTCAGGGCTCCTTAGAAATCCCAGCCTAAATGTCTATATATCCACAGATAATTAAAATTCCACTGGCAGCTGCACCTGCTAGAAATCTAGACAGTAGAAGAAAATGTGTAATGAAAAATGTTCTATTCTGAGGATTTTGAGATCACAGACGTTTCATTTTTTTTTAAAGTCATGTAAAATAATTCATTAGCTATCATTGCTAACTCACAGATATACCTAAGGCTAGAGTTCTGCAGAACAATGAAATAATTATGGGCTCTGAGCAAGGAATCCATCACTCATGCTGGAAATTCTGCAAGTGGTTTTGGCCTTTCTAAGCAAACCTCCCTTCCATATCAAAAGGTGGAAGAATATTTCATTGACACTGGGAGTATATTGCAGTCACATTATATTAGTTTTCAGCGTGTTTAGTAAGTCAGGGAAGACAGTCAGTCTTTTTTTCCCAGTCTTAAATTTCAATTATTTCTTTTCATTATTGCTAAACCATTGTTTAAAAACTTGTTTGAAAAAAGGCTTGTGAAATATTTTAACTGGTTTGGTGATTTGGAGGGGATGAAGGGGTTGTTTGTTTGTCGTGGGTTTTTTAAGCAGGAAGAATGCAATACTCTGTTCGACTAGTTTCATAATGAGAACAATGTAATCAGACAAGGAGCAGAAAGGTCAGATTGTTCATTATGAAAATGGAAATTTCACTCTCTTCATTTCCTGAAAGTGCCTTTTATTTTATTTCTTTATATATCATTTCAAATGACAGATATTCTTCACTTGTTTACACACTAGGCAATTTCACTGATGTTTTGAAAACACTATAGAGAATATAAATCACAGAACCTTTCTTTAAGGAAAATAATTGTTCCACTGATGATACGTTTATACTAAATATTACAAAATGATAAGAAAATATAATTAACACAAAGGGAGTTAAGGTCAGGAGATTAAATATTTTGTAATTGATGGCTTTGCAATGTCATCAAATTCAGGAGGTAAGATTTATGAACTTAGCAGAATTTAGCTAGAAAGCATTGAGAACAACTCTCAGACAAGCAGTTTTGCAAAAAAGAATCTGGATATTAAAAAGAAGTAAACTTGGAACTTAGCATAACTGTAATTTTTTTACAAAAGACAAATAGAAGGGGATTTGTAAGCAGGCAAATAATTGTAGCAGGTATGGAGTTACCATTTCTCTGCTCGATATTGAAAAAAACTTTATTTGAAATAAAGTCTCCAGTTTGTGCATTGCCATTCAAGAAAGATATGAACCAATGAGAAAAAGTTCAAAGAAACAAAAAACAAATTTTTATTTAGAAATAGGGAATACACGATCTATGGGGAAAGGCTGTGTGAACTGGGTTTTGTCAATTTAAGGTGAAAGGTAGGGGTCTGATACAGTCTTTAAAGACATAGAAAAGCTGTTGCAGACAATAACCTCTTCTTTGTGTCTTAGGTGGACAGGACAAGAAGCAAACAGACTTAGATTGCAGGAAGAAAGATTCAAGAATATTAGAAAAATGTTTAAACTGTAAGCATAGTAAGATTAGGAGTAGGTCCTGTTCAAAGAACCTGGACATTTTCACAGGTAGAAGTCTTTAAAGATGCATTAGACAAGCCTCTGTCAACATGATATAGTTGATCCTGCATGTGATCAAGCAGCTGGATTAGATTACATTCAAGAGTTTTTACTAGTAAAAGATTCCATGACATTACTGAATTGTTTCTTTTTCCAGACAAGAATTATTTTTTATGTATAACATGGAAAAGAAAACTGAAATTTTCTTGCCTGAATATGCTAATTATGCCTTTTTGGAATAATTAAAAATTCCAATAGTTTTACAAAACCAAATTTAGGAGGGGGATTTTTTTTTTCCTTTACTGAGAAAATAACTGCATGAACATTTAGGGATGAAACAGATGTATGTAGGTGTCAGACAGCTCCTGATGACATAAACAAGTATTTGAATGGATCCTTAATTGCATACCAAAGCTCAATGTCATAAATAGAATTTGATTTAACAACACGACAGTATTTTACAGCATTCTGGGGAAAAGAAGGTAGAAATAAATTAAAGTGGTAGATGCCTGTGGTTTTTTATGGGCTGTACTGTGACACCCTTTGTTTAGAAGAAACAGTACCAGATATCAGAAATAGGTTCAGCAAAAGTGTTGCTCGGTATGACCAAGTGTGTCATAAAACAAGCAGACAAGCCTCCAAAAATCTTTGCATAGGGTATTTGCAGAACACGAGTATTAGTGAGGGGAACCAATTCCCTAGATGTCTCTCGATGTCTAACATTTAGGCACAAATTTACATGCTCACATGAGGTAAACTAAAGTTTAAGTTTCTTTTGCAGGGCGTCCTGAATTCACAGTACTTCTTATTTAACAATTTTTACAGCGTTAGCACTGCAATTAAAAGTCTTCTGCTACGTCTATACTGCTATACTACAGACAACCTAAACACAGGTTTGAGTAGTAGCATACAGTCACTCCTGCTGTGTGTTTGTTAGCACATTTGTTCTAACACTCGGCTAACAACAGTCTCTCAGGTGACACCTAGGTAACCTAGGCACAATCTAGCAGAAACACGTGAATAAGGGCACACTAGTTGAGACTAGGAGACTTCAGCTGTAAAGTGTGAGCTATACTGTGCTACTTGCCTCTGTCAAGAAACAGGCCCCTGATGTGTCTTATTTATGACCAAAAAACATAGTTTTGGAGTCTGAAACTCCAGGAATATTCTTAACAGACTGTAATTATGGTACAGAGATGCCTATATATTGTACAGGTGGTGAGCGCGAAGTGGAGCTAGTAGAGTTGGAGATGAAGAGCTGATACAGATAAAAACACAGACTAAAGGCTGAAGACTTCCTGCTCTGAGCTGATGCAGGCAGTGAAAGAAGAAGACACTGAGCAAGCTATGTAAAGGTCACTCACTTCCCAGGACATTCAATGTCATCAGCAGGGATGTGGGAGTAGCTTTTAAAAGGAGATCTCAGAAGCAATGGCAATCTCCACAGCTACTGTGGCAGAAATTAACTGAAAGACATCCTGCAGAGTTTGACTGGAACATTACACCGACTGTGTTTTAAGGAGTTTATACTGAATTGAAATTCATGAGGAACTAACAGACTTACCAGGCTCTGGCATAGTCCAGGCTTTACACTTAAAATGCTCACTGGGATCTGAAGGTTGACCTATTCCAACCAGATTTGCAGCAGCAACTTTGAACTCATAGAAGGCATCTTCTGTCAAATCCTCTACCTTTTTTTGAGAAAATAATTCAGTATATCAAAAGCCATGATTTATATCCTTTTATTAAATTAAATACTTAAACATAAGCATTCTGACATTGGTTAATTAATTATCAAGCCTTACTGCTGTGCTGGAGTACTAGAAGGCTCTAATTTGAACATTTTACTCTTAAACCAAACACACCGCAGAGATCTACATTGTACTTCCATGGTTTAGCCACATCATGCTAGGAATAGCAGCACTCAATATATTGGCATGAGACGCTGCAAAAGGTTAGAGCAAAAGTCTATGGAGCCCACTGAATGAACCACTAGCAGATATTTAGGGGTGAGTCTTCTAACATGAAATATCTTCTTGCCTTGCTTATGAATGGCTATTCATAAGCCATTCACTTCAGCAAGAGTTCAAACGTAAGATAAGAAAAGGATTTTGGTGTGATTTCTTTAATGGTAACAAGAATATTATGGGATGATAACAAACATATGATGCAGTAGCATCAAATACAAGACCAAATCAAATAACTTAAGCTAGGAAAAGTCAGGCAGTCTAATACAGTCAGTCTAATACAATTTAGATAGATTTTCCTGAAGATAGAAAGCTAAACAATTATTCACAAAAGAGAATCACAGCTTAGCCTGTAAAAATTGTTTTGAAATCCCAGATTATAAAGAGAAAGAAAATTTGTGGGGGTCCCACAGAATTATTTAATCAGAGAGGGTTAAACCTTAGTGATTTCCTGGTGCTGACTGTATATTTCAGTGCTTTCTCTGCTTGCAGTATGCCATAAAGTATTCTGTGCTACTAAAAGTTGTCTTGCTTTTATTTCCCATCAGTATTTCAGATTCAAGTCATACAAACTAATGTATGAAGACGAACCTTCAGGCACAAATATGGTTACTGGCAGGACTGAGACTTAAATATCCACTTAATTAACTTCGAAATGGATTCCCTTGATTTACATTACTCATTTGCTTACAAATGCATAAAAAATGAAAATTTCTGGAAAGCATTACTTTCATGCCTATCCCACCCTTTTTTATTTCTCAACATCCATGCTCCATCTGCTATGTCAGAAATGCCAGTTACAAACTCAGTCACGAGCATGCATACACCTGAGTATTGCCAGCTGCCTTCTGTGCATGAAACATTCTTCCTGAGCTCATCTGCAGCATTATTTTCTGCTTTAGTGTCAAATATCTACGAAAGACTTACTTCTGCCCTGAGGTTTATATGAAAGTTGCTGACTTGCAGAAATAATTTTAAGAAGTATTTGGGGAAAAAATCTGATTGTTTAACTGAATTTAATAAGCGTCAGTTTGATTAATTACCTGCTACATCCTATCTTCCTAACCTTTCTTCATGGAAGTTCACATCAAAAATTTTCTCTTTTAAGAAACATTGAATACATCATAAGCGCAACCAGAAGTAATTTATTTCAAAACTAAAATCGTTGCTCTGGTAGTCTGGAAAGAAGTCGATGAGGCATAATGCTGGGTTTATTAATATACTTCACTTTCCAGCTGAAGGCAAATTTTGAGAGTAAGAACAGGGACAGTTACATTTGTTCTCAGCCCATCTCCATTTCATTTGCAAGTCTCCAGTTCTACAGACAGCATGGTCATCTGTCCTGCTAAATGCTTCCATCCTTTCTCTGCATGTTATTACAGTGGTGATACATATAGTGCTTATTAATGAGTATAATTTATGAAGCATTTTATAGCTCATCTTGTTCTTTGTGAAAAATGTGCTTCACAACTTTTTTCTCAAAAGCTTCCTCATCTGAATGGCCTTATTTGTCTTTTAGAATTTCATAGCAGAGGATGGCACTGATTCTCTACCCCAGTTTTTAGGCTTGTTGCACTCCAAAATACTTGATGTAAGAGCCTAGATTTGTTGCAATAAGTATTTCAAGAACTTCTCTGCAAGAAAGTAGAACTCTGCCAAAAGCAAAGAAATAGTAAAAATCAACCCCAGAAAGATAATGATTAAAAAGTACCAACCGTATAAATTGTCCGAGTAATAAGGGAAGAATTTACTCCATGCCAGTTTTGATGGTTAGCTTCCCGTTTATCCATATAATAACCAAGGATTGGTGAACCTCCACTGTACTTTGGTGCTTTCCAGCCAAGGGTCATTGAATGACCATCACAGTTCAGAAGTGTGATACCATGAGGATATGATGGACAAGCTATAAGGAAATAAACATCCTGAGAGTTAGGACAGAGTCTAAAACACTGCAGTGTATAAGTTGTTCCGCGTTTTTTGCATTACTTTTGTTTTCTGCAGCATACTGTCATCAGTTGCATATCGGTAACAAAGTAGCTGTAAAGCTGCTAAATAATGTTAATCTCCAAACATAAACGTGGAAGCTTTTGAAACATCTGTCTAATATGTTGCCCTCTCAGGAGACAGCAAGAAGGAACAGACGATCTTTGGTATGGAAATGGTAATGCCAGCAAAAGTGTCTCCGGACCAAACATTATGCTAGAAGATTGAAATAGACCAGATCTTATCCTGCTCAGAACCAAGTAAGTTGCTGAAGTACTTTTGGAATACAGTAAGAATCATCCAATAAGAAAAAAAAAAGAAGCTATGAACTCGAACTTGAATGAAATTCAGTCATATGACTGTCTGATCCATGGCCTTCATGATTTTTCCCTCTTATCCCTATATTATATGCCTACTTCAGACTGGGAGTGTTTTCTTCCCTATGAGGAATAGAAAATATTTAGACTTTCACTAACATAACTTATGTTGAGATAGAAAAGACATTTCCTTCTTCAGTTTACTCCCATCTGTAGCAGGAATGTCACTTAGGCATCCTTCTAGAGATTAAGAAAATTGTTTTCTTGAGCTTTTTGCATCCCTACTACTACCAAACTCTCTTTCTAGCAAGTACTGTTTTGTATTTGCCATCCATGCATGTAAGTTTGTCCAAAGATACCCCTTTCTTGATCCTGTTGTGCTGCAGTCTGTACAGNGTTTGCTTCTTCAGTTTACTCCCATCTGTAGCAGGCATGTCACTTAGGCATCCTTCTAGAGATTAAGAAAATTGTTTTCTTGAGCTTTTTGCATCCCTACTACTACCAAACTCTCTTTCTAGCAAGTACTGTTTTGTATTTGCCATCCATGCATGTAAGTTTGTCCAAAGATACCCCTTTCTTGATCCTGTTGTGCTGCAGTCTGTACAGGCTAAACTCCCAGCCCTAAAGTTCATCTGATATTTTCGACTGAATTACTAGTATAACTTAAGAGAACGTGACTTACCTCATTCAGGAGAGAATATGTTAGCAGAGGATGTTAATACAGTCCCTGATGTTGTAGCTGTACTAGTGATCAGCATGAAAACGTAGATTAATCAGCAGAACTGGCCTTTTGTTCTTTTTTTCAAATGTGGTGTTATACTCAGAGACCATAAAACATGGCCTTTGCAATTATTACTATTTCTAGGTAAATAAGAATGACCATAGCAAACTACTATAAATGCCCTTAAAATGATACTGCAGAAAGATTCTGCCCATGCTAATATAAGTAAGTCACCTATAAATAGTTCCGCTAAATTTCTGTTACAACTACCAAAATGGATAAAAGCCATTGACATCCCACAAGTGTGTAAGATCCATGTGCTCTGTGTTTGGTGACATAATCCATGCAAACCTCATCTTCAAAACACACAGTGACAAAATAAAAGTTCAAGTGCATTTATGACATAGGGGTGAAAGATGTGAAAGCGTTTGTGCACCACCTACCCATATGAGACACACTTTGTCCTAAAAAAATCAAATAGAAAAAGTTTGTCTGTAAGATCTCATCCAAATTTATCTTCTAATAGCCATTCTGAATTATAAATCTTTTAGAGGATTCTGACAAGTATGCCTATTGGTCTTCTTCTGCAAAAGGTGGAGGCCATTCGGGTGGAGGAAAGGTGTTCTATTTATAATTTTCAGCACAAAACTGAAACTGTGCAGAAATGAAAATTGGAACATAGCAGCCCAGATCTGTGTACTTTTTGTTCTAAATGATTACCCAGCCCTCCGCTCAGCATGTATCATTCCTACTGAAGATTGGACAATGGATTATTCTTATGAAATTTTGCTTGCAGGGTACCATAGGAGGTAGATTGTGCTCCAACCTGGAGTAGCCAGAGAGAATTTTCTGTTTGGTTCAGCCACACAGTAATGAAGTTTCCTGAAATTCTTCTAAACTGAGCAGATCCCACACTAAACTGATTTGCACCACTCCCAATCATTCAGAAGCTACTTGCCAAATTTAATCAAGATTTGCAGGTTTTTTGTTACAACTGAAGAGTTGAAGGCAGCCTGGCCATTATATGAATCTAACCCAGTATTTCTCTCAGATATTAGGAATAACTTTTTTTGTTTTTAACAATGTCTTTTCTGTGTAGAATAGCCACATGCCAGAGCATATACCTCACTAAGGGGATGTGCTCGATAGCTGCAACGTGTACCATTACAGCAAATGAGACCAAAGGAGTTGATTTCTGCAAAGATGTAAGTCATTCAAGAGACAAAAAGCTGAGTTGCACAGAATCATACTCACTAAGGGCTGCCTGTACTGTTATAGCCTCTGACTCCTGTGAGTTTTCACTGAATCCTACAGCATTCACAGCTTTCACACGGAAGACATACTGCTGTCCAGTTTCCAAACCATGAACAACAAACCTGGGATAAATAAAAATAGCATCACATATTAGCATATATTTTACAGGAACCGTTCTGTGCTGTAACATGAAATCTTGGCAACACAAGAAAGCTCATCTTCATGAATGCTTCACAAGGGAAAATATTTCCAAGATGGAAATCGTAATACAATGGTGTAATGTAATACAATATAATTGGATGGGACACTGGNTTTTTAACAATGTCTTTTCTGTGTAGAATAGCCACATGCCAGAGCATATACCTCACTAAGGGGATGTGCTCGATAGCTGCAACGTGTACCATTACAGCAAATGAGACCAAAGGAGTTGATTTCTGCAAAGATGTAAGTCATTCAAGAGACAAAAAGCTGAGTTGCACAGAATCATACTCACTAAGGGCTGCCTGTACTGTTATAGCCTCTGACTCCTGTGAGTTTTCACTGAATCCTACAGCATTCACAGCTTTCACACGGAAGACATACTGCTGTCCAGTTTCCAAACCATGAACAACAAACCTGGGATAAATAAAAATAACATCACATATTAGTATATATTTTACAGGAACCGTTCTGTGCTGTAACATGAAATCTTGGCAACACAAGAAAGCTCATCTTCATGAATGCTTCACAAGGGAAAATATTTCCAAGATGGAAATCGTAATACAATGGTGTAATGTAATACAATATAATTGGATGGGACACTGGAACAAAAGTTACCATAATCATTACATTGCTAGTGATGATCTACTAG
>VZSC01004837.1:6088-24353 GCA_013398225.1 Steatornis caripensis
GAGAGAGAAGGAAAGAAAAAAAGCCCAGGGGGAAGTGGAGGAAGGAACAAGGGCAGGGGGACCCCGGGAAGCCCCAGAGCCCCCGAGGAAGCCCCGGAGCCGTGGCCCGAGCGGCAGCAGCACGGCCCAGCCAGCACCATCCACCACGACCATCGTCTTTATTCACGCAACAGGAGAGGGGACAGCTGCCGTTGGCACCCAGGCTCAGCTCCGCGTGCCACGGGGGCGAAGAAGGGCTGGAGATGGCAGGGAGGCGAAGAAAATGAAAGAGATTCCCAAAATAAACACCAGCAAAGAGCAAAGAGCACGACCAAGTGCTCAGGGCCCCAGCGTTGCGGAGAGGAGGGGTCCGGATTCGGACCCCCCCAGGCCAGCGCTCATCGTCCTCGCTGCCAGCACGAGGGCCGGGCCCGGCGTGGGTCGCTGCTGTGCAAGGGCTCGGTGCACGGAAGAGAAGTTGCTGGGGAAGGGGCCGGGTTTTGGCCGGCGCTGCCAGCGATGTCGCAGACCTGAAAGGCGATTTTGGGAGGGGAGAGGAAAAGGGAAACAGAGACGGCAGGGAGGGAGGGGGGGCCCGAACCCGCTCAGGGGGTGCAGCGCAGGCGCGAGAACACAAAGCAATCAGCGGAGAGGTGCGGGGGGAAGGAAGGGAAGAGAGGGAGAAAAAAAAATGGCACGAAAAATGAGAAGTGTAAACTTTCCTTGGTTAGGATCCTAGCGAGGAGCTTGCTACAGTCTGGCTCTCACGGTGGGCGCCGGCAGGAGGGGAGAGCGTGGGGGATCTCAGGAGTTGGCCCCCTCCTGACGACTGGCTCTGGGCTTCCGCTGCGGGAGCCCCTTGGTGTCTGTGCCGGAGGGAGGGGGGCTGGGCCGGGCGAGCTGTGCCGGGGCACCCGGGGGCTGAGGCTGGTTAGGGCTGGCGGCGGAGGCTGCCGGGGGCGAAGGTGGCCGCCGGCCGTGGGGCTGGCGTGGCCCGTTGCGTTGCCGGTTGGCGCCGTTGTGGCGCTGGCCCTGCGACCGTGGCCCTGCTCTCCTGTTCCCCTGGAAAGCCTGGAACAGAAGAGGGTGAGCGAGTGAGCGTGGGCCGGCAGAAGCAGCCGCGGCCGGAGGGCTGCGACCTCCTGCTGCCGCAGCCCCACGCACCCCCATCTCCCCCTTCCCGGCTCGAGGGAAGAAGAAAAAGCAAAACCCCTGAAGTCTGCTCTGCAGCACCACAAAGGCTGTGCTCTGTGGCTTTCAGGTGCCTTTGACCCTGCTGCTGCCCGGTCCCAACGGCAAAGGGCACCCAGGAATCGGGAGAGGAGCCACAAACGTGGAGCGAGCTTCCCACAGCGCCGTGCCGGTGCTGCGCCAGGGTGCAGTTACCTCTCGCGAAGGCTGGGGAGGGCGGCCGCCGCCAGCATTCCCCACGGCCGCCTCCGCTGAGGGCTTCTTGCTCGCCGTGGTAAGGCTCGCGGCAGAGGCACACACAGGGGCAGAGGGCGCAGAGGTCTCACTGGGAGCGCTCAGGGATGCGGCTGTGGCAGAGCTGCACCGCGATCGGGTGGAGTAGCTGTTCTTTGGATGGGAAACTGGAAGAGAAACGCCCAAAAACGGGTGTTGCGCAGACAGGACCCAGAGCGTTCACCATCTGGCCCCTGCCAGCTCCAGCAGTGCCAGGGTGGAGGCGGCGGCTGGAGCCAAAGGCTCCAAGGGACAATGGAGCGTTTTCCAGCAGGATGAAGCTTTGGTTGTGTGAACGGTACAGGAGCTCGGCGAAGCGGGATCAGCGCTCGACGGTGAAGGGAACAGGCATAGAGTCCCCCTGCCAAGGGAGGAGCGTCCGCAGCAGCAGTGAGGGGAGGGCTGGCTGCTCTCCCCGCCGCAGAGAGGAAACAAAATGCCCAAAGCAGAACGCTCCCAGTCCTGCCCCCGTCACGTTTTGGGGCACAAGTGAAGGGTTTTGGTGGCAGCAGGGCTAGCGAAAGGGGTGAGGGACACCTCGGCTCCTCCCCAACTCCCACCCGGGCTCACCTTGGCCGAACGAGGCGATGCTCTTCTTGAGCACCTCGAGGTCGCACGTGAACCGCGCCACCCTGCCCAGGTCCTCGTCGTACTTCCGCTCGCTCACAAAGTGCTTCACAGAAAAGGCAAAACGCGCACGTTAATTCGGTCTGGGCACAGGAACAGAACATGGGCGCAAAAGCCTCCCGTTTGGGCCCCGGAACAGGTATCTGGGTTGGGCGCTGCTTGAAAATAAATCTTGGTGAGAAGGCAGACGGCTACGGAACGACTTGTGGAAATAGAAAACCAGATTTTTTTCTCAGCCCATACACAAACAGCCTGGCCCAGGCTCCAGCAGCGAAGCCGCAGGTTAACCCAGCCCGATGGCGGCTCCCCTCTGCCCGGCTCCGACCTGTGAAACCCGCACAGCCCAGGTTTCCAGACGCTCCCGGGGCTGCGGGTTTCTCAGCTGCACTAAACTCGCGAGGAGGGAGTGAGGAGTTTTGGTTTTCAAAGCTGGAGTTTGAGGCAACTTCGCACCGACCTCTTGTGGCAGGAGCCGGCACGCGGGGGAGAGCAGAAGCGTTTTAGGGAATACGGAACTCTCCGCCGGCGCATGGGGAAAGGCCAAGGGCAGCGCACACCAGGGTTAGCGTTCCCACGATCAGCTGTACAATACCGACTTCAGCCAACAAACGGAATTATTTTAAATTAAGATTCAGGAGGACATCTGCCCATATCCCGCTGTGGGCAGTGGCGTGCAGAGTGCTGGCAGCAAACTCCAGGACTACGGGCACCAGGGAAGACTTGCACGTGACACAATCGCATTCAGAAGTTGTCAGAAACCCAGGTTACAAAAAAAAACCAGAAAAGTGAACCGCTGTTGAGAATGGTTGGGATTAACACCCTTGCTTAGCGCTAGAAGCCAAAGTAGTCAAAGCCTTAGGGTGCAAGAGCTGACCAAGAGTAAGTTTTCTGATAAAACTAACGCAGCAAACACAGAACTCGCTGAATCCGGTGGATTAGGAGCGGAACGGAGAGGATAAGGACCAGGGAAACAATTCCAAGAGAATGAAGTAACTTCAGAAGGCGGCCAGGCCAGCGAAACCCAGTAAGAAATGAAGAGAGCCCCACCCAGAATTACGGTGATCGGGTGCTGGGTGGTATGGGGATGACTGGGGGCACCGTCCCTCCTCGGAGGCACCAGCTCAAGCTGCCCTGCACATCGGATAAATAAACCAGATAAATAATCCGCTTAGTGACTCAGTGGACTGGCGACTTGTTGTCTTTGAGCAGGAACTCAGGGCCGGGCCCTGATGAGGTGGCAGCCCCGCAATTCCTGCCACGGGCTAGGCAGCGGCTGCGTAATTCCTGCAACGCGACATCCGGGTGAGATTAGGATTAGGGCGGGTTAGGCAGAAGCAGAGCAAGAGAAGCTCACCTTGATGTCGGCCCTGAGCTCGACCAGCTGCTCCTCCGACATTCGCACGGCCACGTCAGTCATCTTCTTCAGGGCTTCTGCCTTCTTCTGGCGGCCGACCAGAATTTCCACTGAAAAACACACCGCAGCTCAGGCAGCGTCGACACCGAACCACCCGACCCAGAGTCAAACAACCCCAGCCCCAGCTCTGTGCCAGCTCGGCCGCTCCCTCCCGCAGCAATTTACATCTCCAGACGCAGAACCCGAGCCATGAGGGGCCGCGGCACGCAGCTTTGCTAGGCTACTGCTTCCCTGCCACCCCCAAAATGATGGGGCTCGGTGCTGCTGCTGTGGGTTTCCCCACGGATCACTTCCTACCCGGCACCAGGCCGAGAACACCCTTTCCAGCTCCCCAGGAACGCTGAGGTTTTCTGGAACGGCCTCCCAAGCGCAGTTTAACGTCCCACCCGCTACCGAGGGCGCCGAGCAGCGGCCTCGAAGAGGGTGGGTTTGTGTGTGCTGTGCGAGGAACGAACACAAACCGGTCACTGTGCACATATACACGTGTATATATATTTACAGGGGTAACAAGGCACAGAGCCACGTGTTTAGGGACAACGTGAACCAGGGGGTAAATCGCAGAAAGCTGCCTCTGGCATGGGGGGCTGCCTCTTCAGAGCGCAGCAGCAGCACCTACGGCTCTTCAGGCAAGTGCTTGCTTGTAGGAAGACAGACTCTTACTTGCTTCCGCTTTCACTTTGTCCATTTCAGCCAGCAAGGCCACCTCCCGATCCATAAGGCTGGGGGAAAAAAAACCCAATAAATAAAAATACAGGGGAAAAGAGATTTAGTAAGAAACAAAGAGGACAATGAAATCCTACGGGCAGCCCGGCAGGCCAGCGGGCAGAGACCGGCAGATGGCAGCAGGAGCCCACGGCAGCGCGCGCCGAGCCCCGGCTTTTGTTCTAGAAGGCGAGTTGTCGCTCTGGAAGGCGAGGAGTTGCGCGCAGGCTTGGCCGGCGTTGAACTCGCTCGAGCTCCGCTCAGTGCGGCGTTGCGGATAGCCCGCTGGGTACGTGGTCACCGTGCTCTGGTAAAGTCGGAGCCACCTCGGCAAGGGGAGAAGGGAGCGGCAGCTGCGGCGTCGGGAGAAGGTGCGCTTCGCTGGAGTTTTATCGCCAAAGAAAAACTAAGGCGCGAGGTTTTCACAAGCCGCAACATAAAACTAAGCACCAGCGGGGCAGAACGAGGAGTGGCAACAGCAGGACGCCGGGTATTGGGGCGCCCATCCCCTCCACAGCAGCCTCTCAGGTGCCGCGCTGTGAAGCAATGCTTCACTCTTCTGCCCTCATTACTTTATTTAAGCCTATCAAATTGGCCCACCATCCCCAAAAACCTGGATGCTGCTGCTCCGTGCCGCTCCTCGGGAGCTGCATAGCCTGCTGAGCCCCACCAGGCTGCAGGACCCACACAAGAGCACGCACACCACGGAGCCGGCAGGTCACCTGGAGCCACGCGGGTGCGCAATCCGGGAGCCTCTTACGGTCTGAGGACTTTTTCGGCCACGGAAGGAACACCCGAGTGGGTCGCAGTGAGGCATCGCTGCTTGCCAGGAGGCTCCAGAGTGCCTCAAATGTGTCTGTTGCCATGAGACCGCAATTCCCCCTCCCCGGCATCTTGGCATCAGCCTTTACACAAGCAGAACCGCACAGCTACCGGGCTGGCCAAATTTAGCAAATTCAGGCTATCGAGCACCCTCTGGTTAAGGCAGAGCATCCGGGGAGCTCCCCAGCACCGCTGCTCACAGGCCATGCACAGAGAGGGCTCTCGGCCCCGGAGACACGCACAGCGAGAAACTCAGGTTGCAATGGAAGCAGGAGAGGAAGTACCAGTCCTCCCAGTCTGGTCAGGGGCAGGTACTGGTTGCAGCTCCGTCCTTTGCCATAAGGAATCCAGACCTTCCCCCTGCAAATGCTTCTTTTGTGCTTCCCTCTAAGCTACGCTTCCAGCATCCTCGGCAGCTCACCTTCGCTCGGCGGCTGCCAGCGGCTCGACTGCATTCGACACCCGACCTATTAACAGGGCTCGCTGCAGTTTCTGCTTTCTATATATAAAAGCAGAGTCTTCCTCGCACGCATCAGCTGTACGACGCTTGTGGTGCAGACACGGAACGGTACTGGGAGAGATATCAGCAGCGTGCAGGGTCAGCCCCTTCAGCGCCGGCCACGGGCTTTTTTAGTGAGGGAGGTTTGCTTGCAAACGGGAAGGGTATTTATTTTAGCGACCGTCTGAAAGGGAAACCACAGAGCATCTGAAATGCAAACTCAAACCACCGCTCCCCTGCACGTCAGGGAGGACTGAGGCAAGATCAATTTAAACAATTCCCTCCAAACAGCAGCTTTGACATTTGGCTTCTTCTGTTGATTTATCGCTCTGTCCATCTGCCTTTTCAGGGCAGGAATTGTTTCTGCTCGTAGCGCAGCAGGGGCCTGATCCAGGTCAGGCGCTCTCAGCCCAGCTGCGTAAATACAACGACGCGTGTCAAAAGCTACGCTAATAAGACTTCACCTTGTTTCCAGCCGCCCCCAGAGCGGCTCTACCAGGCTCCGCCACACCGACGGGCAGGCTAAAGGGAGATACCCCAGCTGCCTTCTGCCCAGAGCAACGTCAGCGGCAGGAATTGCAGTGAGCTGGGAGAGATACGGGTGTGAATGCAGCCTTAACGATTAATTAAAGCGCAGGAACAGCCTTGGGGCTCTCGTGCTGCAGGACTGAGCTACACCTTACCCCAAGGCCTCCTCCCTGAACACACAGGCACACACAGTCTGTCCAGCTCCTGCGGAGCCAGCACCTTGGCGCAGATCACAGCTTGCGTCTCTCAGTAATTTAATTTACTCAGCAGAGCTCAGCTGGAGTGCTTTACCCAATTTTACAGTTGGCCTGGCTGAGGAACGGAGGTCAAGTGGCTTTGCCCGAGGTTCGCGTGACAAGTGACTCAGATCAGACCGCGCTGCTCCTGCATCCTGCACGGTTTTCTCGTCAAACAAACTCGCCCCCTTCTGCCGGATCCGTTTGGAAACATGCCGGCCTTTCTCGACTGCTCTGTCCCGAGACCAGACCCCACACAGGACAGAGAGTGCATCTGCCCCTGCCAGAAGGACCGGGCTTTAAGAAAGGACGTTTAAGAAGTGCCCAAGGAAGAAAAAAGGGGGAGCAGATAAACCGATGACTGCTGAAGATGAAATAACGCTGAATACTCAGTTGCGGCCCAACCATCAGAAGAGATGCTCACAGCTGCAAGCCAGCTCGGTCGAGCAGTGCCTGCAAGACGTCTGGTTGTGAAAGATTTGCATGAGCACGCTGAGGGTTTGGGATCGAAACGCAATGATCTCAAAGACTGACTGCAATCGAAGGTGGCCCGAAGCGCGCCTGGCAGCTCTGCCGCGAGGCAGCAAGGGCAATTCGCAGCACAAGGCACGCAGCGGCGATCTCGGCAGTGAGAAACCTCAAACCCTGCCCCACACCCACCTCAGCACACGGCGCTGAAGCTGAACTTACCTGCGCCACTCAGAGGCGCGGGGGTTTTGGTTTTTCCTCCCCCTCCGGCCCATGTGCTACTCTCCCCATCAGTGGATAGCAAAATAGTCAGGAAATTAAGGACTACGAGGATTCCCTAGTTCAGGTTTCCCGATCACCTCCAGCCCAGAGGAGCAAATCCTCTCAAAATAGGAAGCCAAAGCAGCTACTGCTACCTCCGCCACTCAGACAGGGTGGATTTCAGAGACGGAAATTGGGGGATTCAGGGATAGACACGACCCCAGCATTACAAGTCTCCTTCTTCACCCATGCCTACCTACAGACCACAAGTCTCATATGAGCACATTGTCTGGCAAGAGAAGTTGAGAGTCAAGAACTCTCGGAAGCCTCACCGGTTAAAGGGACATCTGCAGGGCAGCCCTGACAGGCAGACGTTAAACCACGCTTTGCTACTTAAAATATCCCGTTCTAGTTGAACAAACCTGCTTTTAAACCAGGTTTTCCTTTGGTAGAAAGCCAGCTGGAGAGGGAATTCAGCAAGAGGATTTAACTATCAGATCCTGCCTCGTGCCATAGGATTTAAAAATACACTGATTATTCTCTGGGTCGGAGTTGGAAAAACAAAAAGAAAACAACAAAAAAAGACAAAGGTACAATTTGCATCTTGGCTCACTACATCACTTTAGGGAAAAGGAAAGTGAATCTCCTTCTGCGGACAGCCCCGGCTGCAGCATCACCGCTTATCAACCACGGAGCTCTGGCATCCTGCTGGGCAGCTCCTTCACTTGGCATTTGCCGAAGGAGGTTCCCAGTGGCCCTGTTCCAGGCAGGCACTCGCCTCCCCACTCACGGAACCGCACGTCCTGCTTCACCTGCTGCCGGCTCGGCTTATCGGAGCAAGGCTGCGGGACCGGACTTGAGTCTTTAACCTTTCCCAACGTGACGCAAGTGTTTTATAGATGATAACGTAAGTCAAAGGGCGAGGAATTACTTAGACGGAACCAGACGCGTTAGCCAAAAGAATGACATTTTCCATACCAGGGAGAGGTTTTTACAGAGGTTCTAACTGCATAGAGGCAGAAAAAAAAATCCCTTAACAACAAAACCCCGCTGTATACAGTGATAATATTGAATCGGTATCAGTATTGACTCAGTGGACAAAGCCACTAACAAAGTAAGAAATAATATTCACAAACCAAACTTGAGTTAGGGCTACAAATCCCTTGGCTATTGACAGGGTAAATCCCCTTCCACTGCAGCTTTTCCAAAAGACGGGAGGTGCTGGGAGCTCCACGTCCGGCTTTGGCCTGGAGAACCACAACACTTAGCATTAAAACATAGCTCAGGGCACACGGACAGGTTTAACCCTGCCCCTCCGGATTGGCCTAGCATCTCCTCAGGTAAGTTCAAAAGTCACCTATAAACATTCCTCTCAGTATTTTTAGCACATGCTGAACTGAAATGCATTCAGCATTCCACTTACTTCAGGACAGGACTTCCCGGTGGCAAAGTTCAACGCAAGTACAGGCACGAGAGAAAGTCCGCGCTGAACAGCTAAATTCGCTAAAAGGCTTCGGAACAGAGCTCTCTGCACCGCTACCACTAAACACCCTCGCCTTCGAGGCCGCACACAGTTTTCAGACGCAGACAGCTTTTGACAAGAGATTCGCGAGCCTGCCGAATAGCCGCTTTAATCCTTCGCCATGATAGCGGCACTTCAGTTCCTTGTCAAATGTTACTCACTTCAGGCAAGGCGAACTCTCTGTGCAGTTTCTTCTGAGCATTTCTTTACCGAAAGCAATCATGTTTGTGTAACCAAGAAGAACAATTTCTCAGCAACAGATTCTTGATCAACCAAGTGTACCTCATGTTAGGCCTTCCGGAATATCATCTTAAAGCACTTACGCAAACCCACAAAGGTGTTCATTAAAAGAAGACCCGATTACACTCGTAGGGAACATCACACGCGGTATTGAAAGCTTGGCTTGCAAAGGGGGAAGCAACGCGGTACACGATGATCTCTGGTGTGTACTCAGACCTGCAAAAGGATCCCTCTCTCTCCCACGTTGTCTCAGACCAGAATTTGAAGATTTCAAACCTCAATGTTTGTTTCTAAAGGACACACAGTACTGCGCCCTGAGCCCCCAGCAGTTCTCCCTCTGGCACAGCCAGCATTAGTACCTAACTGACAGCCAGTTATCTGGCGTGCTCCGCACATTATCGGCGTCTAAAATGCCTTTACGACAGTCAGGACAACTGTCTGGCGCAGACGCGGAGCCACGGTTCATCAAAGACCCCGACAGACATGCCAAAGCCTCTGACAGTCTGTTAACATCCCACCACACGCACGGGACGACAGCTCAAACGCAGGTCTCGCACGGCTTCTAACAAACTGCAGAGCACAGGCCTTTACACTCCCATTTATTCTTTATGACGTGCTGACCTCCCGGACGCCAAAGAACAGTGCCTGGGCGGCAGGGCGAACACAAGCAAGTCATTGGCCTGACTGGAAAGCTGGTCTTATTCCAAACGTACTGGTCTTAAGCCTTAACACTTGGTTCTGTCCCTACATTAAACTTACCTACTCTGCAGCTCAGCAAAGACCTGCTTCATCTTCTTAATGGAAGCATCCATTTCCTCCTTCACCACAACCCGGTACCGAGCCAGTGAAACGGTGCAGCGCTGGAGATCCTTCACTGATTTTTCAATATTAGAACCTACCAAGAGACAGAGTGAACTCAAACAGCCACGTCAATCACGCTGCTAAATCCTCCCAGCAGGGACAGCTCTAAAGATGGCTTTCCCTCTTATTTTAAAACCATACGCTGCTTGGTTTTAAATTTTTCTTTCCCTCCCCCATTACAAAGGCGCTAAGTTCAGCAGGGACAGTTGGAGAGATTTTCTTATCGGGGAAAGTTTTCCCAAGGCTTGCGGAATTTCCTTCTATGGGCAGGGATGTCCTCCTGCATTTCCAAATACACGAGAGAAATCAAGCGCAACTCCTGAGTCACTTTTGTGCTGGGGCCTGGAGACAAGTGGAACGCGGTCTGCTCCGAAGACCAATGTGTACCGTCTCACTGAACAGAATCCCAGAACCCCAGCACGGCAGGGGCTGGCAGGGCCCTCTGGGGATCCCCCAGCCCAACCCCCTGGCTAAAGCAGGTGCCCCCAGGCGGAGTTGAATCTCTCCGCAGAAGGAGACTCCACAGCCTCCCTGGGCAGCCTGGGCCAGGGCTCGGGCACCCTCACGGCAAAGAAGTTCTCCCTCACGCTCAGGGGGAACTGCCCGTGCTCCAGTTTGTGCCCGGTGCCCCTCGTCCTGTCCCTGGGCACCCCCCAAAAGAGCCTGGCCCCGTCCCCTGCACACCCGCCCTTTAGACAGTGATCAGCACTGATGAGATCCCCTCTCAGACACAAAACGGCTACCCAGGGAAGGGAATTATCTTGGAAACTAAAATTATGGTTATTTCCTCAAATCGGGAGCTGAAACGATTGGGTATGGCTGCCAAGGTTAGTCCCTGTGTCCCAGCAGGGCACATCAGGTTGCCCACACTCCCTGGAGTGCGGTTGCCCCCTGCCAACTACGTTAATAACCACTCCTTACAGCTTTCCCGTTGCAGCAAGGAGGTGAACTACCACCACCTCCTCTTCCTGAGCTAAGCGTAACAACCGCAATCACAATCGGGGGCTGCGAGGTCCCTCCTGTCCCCACTTGTTATCGTAAGAACTCAGCTGTGGAGAAAGCAACACAAAAGAGAGGAGAAAAAAAAAAAGAAAGAATCCAGTAAAAGGACACTGTCACTTCTTCTAACAGGACTGGTTCGAACTTCTGGCCTTTCGACAAATTCTCACAAAAGATGAGAAACAACCCAAAGGCTCTGTGATGGAGCACGCGGAAGGAATGGGCTAAACGTATGCAGCGAGACCGGCTGCTTCCCTCACACATATGGGTTCGCTGCTCCAGGCACTACATCTAAACTGCTGTCAAGACTCCCGCTGTGCGCGGGGAAGAGGAGGAGTAGAGCGCAAGTTACTGGCCAGATAATAAGAAGCGTGTTAGCTCGCATTAAAATCAAAGTCCAGTACGCCTCACCACTGTGTCTGTCAGCGACACGGCAGAAGAGGCGGTGAGAACTTGGCCAGCAGCAACCTGCTCTGACATCGGAGAGCACGCAGACCCTCAGGGCCTTACCCAGCTTCTTGTTCGCAGGTGAAACTGGAACATCCTCCAGCCGCGTTACCGACAGGGACGCAGGAGTTGAATTGCTCGCTGTTGATCGGGACAGAGACCTGCTAGCGCTCCTCTGCTCAGGCCGCTGTCGAAGAGACGAAGGGCTCTGGGAAGGATGCATGGTGAGCGATTTTGTGTCAAAGTCTGCTATTCCATTCTCTAGTTCAGGCACTGCTGTAGAAAAGCACACTCGTTTAAAGGGGAATGCGGACAGCGGAACACTGACCGCCTCTTTACCACAACAAGCAACACATCAGAAAGCCAAGGCGAGCGGCTCTTTCCTGAAGAGCCATCCGAACAAAACCATGTTTAAGGCTGCCCCAAGACAAAGGACGGACACAGCAAAGCAGGAGGCGGCTCCTCTGCTTTTTTAAAACGCTCGGTGCCCATCTCCTGCGCTACTTTACAGAGACTAACCTGTTCTATCAGGCATGTCTGGTGCGGCAGACTCGCAATCCTCCAGCTCTCTGGCGTCAATTGAAAGCGCGTCCAAACCTTCGCTAAGCGAGTCCACAGACTCCGTGTCGTGGGCACAGCCGTTGACATGGAAACCGTTAATTCCACCCTTCTCCGAGTTTGCCGACTGCTCCTCTTCAGTGGACACCAATTTACTGGGGTCTGGGAGGCCAGGGTTCGATTCAGCTTGCGGTTTCGGCTTGGTTTTCTTCTTCTTGTTCTAAGGATTAGGTATCCACACCACAAAGAGGGGGAAAAAAAGAAAAAGAAAAAAATGTTAAGCTTAATTCCTGAAGGGAAAATTGAGCTTACGCTTACTGGCTGAAAGTAGCCAAATTAAATGCTTTTTCAGCCAGCCTGGCTGTTGATCCTATTAACAGTAGGAGGGATTTATTCAACAATGAGGACAGATACAGCGGCATTAATGAGGCGCGAATGCATTATCCTCTCTGATGGCATGCCAACAAGAGCAATGGTTCTCAGGTGATGGCTGCTTAACCGTTGGGAAACAGCCGTAACCCACAGCGCCAACCGGGTCGTTTCCGGGGTGCTCACTGGCAAGGTGTGGCTGCCAGCGTGCTCTGCTAAAGCTTCCCTGTTTCCCAACACGGGGCTATTCAGTCCCAGTTTTCCCTCTCCATTTCATGCTCCACATATTCAAAGGAGTCCTTCTGAATAATTATGATTTTATTCTTGCCCTGGTGGATTTAGATATTATAATATCAAGTACTGGAACTCTGCAAATCTTGATTTAACCCTTCCACAGAAGTCTGAGCAAAGAACTAGGCAAAACACTTGAGAAAGCTTACGTGACAAAGAAATATATTTCCACAGAGCTCAGCATTAAACGCAACTGTTCAGCTCCAAAGGTTACCGATGAAAAATGGAACAGCGTGACCATCTGAACAGTGAATTACAAAGCTCTGTTGAAATAAATGGACCTGATAAAGATTTACTTCAGCGCGGGGCTGTGTGTGTGGATTAGGGGTGCTGCAGAGGGTCAGCAGAATACAAGCTATTGTAAGGATGGAAAGTCTAGAACCCTTTTTTTTCCCCCCAGGCGCTACATTGGGCACAACGTGTCCGACAACTAAACTGAACGCAAACATGGCGAGGAGATGATGTTGACAACTTGCACTGGAATTACCGTGTAAATCATTGCCCTGAACACAGCACGGCACCCGATAACCTAGCGACTATCTCCGTGCATCAGTTCTGCTAACATCGATATACGCGTTTGCTCTGTGGTTTCTTTTCCCATCTAAATCATGAGGCATGCCTACTGTTCTCTGCAGTCTAAATCCTCAAAATAAAAAGATAAATGCCTCAAGCAAAGTATATTCAAAAAGCGTTACCTTTTTTTTGCCTGTTACAGTCCATTCTTTCAGCACGTCACTGGCGTTGCCTGAAACAAAACACAGCTATAAGCAGCGGACGAGGCACCCGCGCCAGTTCTTTCCCAGGCACGTGAAAGCGCCTCCGTACCTGGAGCCAGCTGTAACACTTCCTGCAGCTAAGTTTCGATTCTGTTAGTAGATGAAATAAAAGGATCGGTTTCATTTTTGCTTTGGGAACACAGTGCTGAACGGGACTGCTCCCTTACCACACAGTGCCAGCTCTTTCCAGGAAAAAAAAGAAAAGAAAAACAAAAAAGTCTTCTCTGGCTCTGTCATATTAAAGGTTTAGGTACTTGGAACCCTCCTGGAGCATGTTCTGAACTCAAAGGTTGCGTTCAGGTCAGATATCTGCTGGCCTCCTCTCCCCAGAGACACCGCCTGTGTCAGGATGCCCGCGGTCTGAGGAATAGCTGTCACACCTTCCGCAGGCCAGAGGCAAGGCGCAGTTGTCAGCGATGGCCAGCGTGGAAATCAGAGCCTCAAAGCAACAGGCACTGTCACCAGCAGCAGCGTGGTTTTCCAAGGTCAGAAAATCCATCTAACACAGCATGCCGGCCAGACCCACGAGGAGATTCGTGAGCCAGGTTTCAAAGTACAAACAGCAACTATCGAAGCTGAAGACATTCCCACTTTGTACACACGAACAAGAGATTCCTGTAATCGAGTGTCAAACCTCCTTTAGCTGAAGAGCTATCAAATGCTTATCTCTGCCTTGACCCCCAGCTGAACAAACACCAACTAAAACTTGGGGAAGAGAGAATCATCTGTTAGTTATCTTTGCGGATAGAGCCTGGGCTTGGACATGCTGAGAAGCTACATGAGCTAGCCAGCGCACTCGCGGCACACAGCCCTTTCTGCACAAAGGCTACCGCTGCTTCTGACGTACGTCCACAAACGCGGTACGTACGAGTTGTGAAGCCACAAACCCCACCGAGGAAGCGGCCGCCGTTACCTTCCATAAAGGCTTGCACCGTTTTGTCCACGCAGTTGTCAAAATGCTGCAGCACGAGGACAATCTCGTTGTTGCTCCTGTTGGGGACTATTGCACGCACCGCGCTGATCTAGAGGGGAAAAAAAACAGGGTAACGTGTAAACCATTTGCTTTATCCCACACGGAGCCTACAGCAATCCTCCTGCAAGCAGCCTAAAAACCATAACTGATGCCTTCCTTATAAAACTTTAACGCATCAGGACGATTTAGCCCGAATAAAATTTTGCTTTTGACACTGCTGCGGCTAGCTCCCAGACAGAAACATATTTCATCTCAGAGAGGAAATGAAGCTACAGCATTCCTGAGCTCTTCCATGGCACGTGGTGAGTTAAAAGTCTCAGAAGACACATTTACCTTCTCCTTCATGTTTTCAAAGGTTCCTCCTTGGGCCATCACAGTATTGGACTGCACATCAAAAATGAACCCAGACGGATCTGTGGAGGCAAAGGAGAGGGAAGCTCTCTTCTGAACAACAGGCACCGAGAGACATTTAGAAAGACACGAGGCGAGAGGTCAGCTCCGAGTTGTTACTTTGCCAAGGAGAAAATTGAAATCCTACAAACGTACGGTGCTCGCTGGCTAATTCTGCTGTGCGGTTAGCAGAGGATTATTAGCTGCTGCAAGTAAAGCAGGTGGACCCATTTCTTTAAGGACCTTGCTCAAGGACCTGATTCTGTTTAGCCAGGTAACCCCGGCTGAGTTTGGTTTGCCAGTGACCCTCACTGACCTCAAGAAGCCAATGCACTCCTCGGCTCTGGGTCAGTTTAAACTAACCATGGCCCAAAAATCGCCAGCCAAAAACCCACAAGCCCCAACGGGGCTGGCGCGAAACCAAAGATCGCTGAAGCAGGCGCAGCCCAGCACCGCTCCCCCATTTCCATATTGATCTTTTACCAAGCCCAGCAATAAAGGGTTAACAAAAGCGCTAGAGCCTTCCAGCAGCGTGGTTAACAATTTCCTCCACCTGGAGATACAAATGGCAAGCAGACTGATAAATGGGTTTGAAGATCCAGCAGCTTGTGTTCCCTGCCAGCTCTGATCTCCAAGGTAATGCTTCTATGTTCCAAAAGAGACCCATAATTGAGACAGCCATCACCAACAGGTCTGCTCCCTGCCAGCGAGCAAAGGTCACATAAATCTGCAGGCCCTACCGTTTCACCAAGAGATCCTCATGAGCACAAACGTATCACAAACGCACGCTCCGTTTCCCTGCCGAGGGTCTGAGCAGGCTAAATTTCAGGTTCGCTAAGGAAAAGGGATGCAGCTGTTCACAGCTGTGTTTTACTATGACAGAATGGACTTCCAACCTGCATTTTTAGCCACGCTCCGTCCCAGGAAGAACACGTGTCCCCAGGCAGGGGCCGATGGCAGGACCCCAGAGGTTTTAAGCTATTCTGCATCACCAACCTCTTTCCGGGGGTTCACACACAGCCACAGCCGAAATGCCCCTCGGAGGGCGTTTGCTTGCATGCGCTTTGATGCCTCGAGCCCTGCACAGAGTCAGGGAAGCAGAAGACACCGGCTCTTCTGCAAAGCTTCTCAGGTGGGTTTCCACAGCTGCCACTGCCCGGTGGCTCTGGGGATGAGACACTGCCAGGAAGCCAGGGTGCTCTGCGGGGACACTCGCTCGGTCCCTGCCCTTTCTGCTTTAGCTCAGCCAATATTCCCAGCTGCTGATTCATGTTCTTTCCCTCACCTCCTCTAAATAACTCGTACGCGGTTTGGAGACACACCATTGACTTCCGCGGTTCCCAGACATTGATGTAGCATTTAAACCGAGATGCCTCCAAATACAGTGACAGAATTGTGAACATGATGGAAAGGTCAGCCTCTTATTAAGGCTACAGACGAACGGTTAAATTCTTTCTCGCGCCGTCCTTACCAGTTTCAGCCCCATGAGCAAGATTTTCTCAAGTTTCCCAACCTCACGGAAGTTCGAGGTACCAACTTTCTAGTCCTTAATCTTGTAAATGGTTTTCAGACTCCCATCACCGAGTGAGAATTAGCAATCTTTTTTCAAAATCTTCACCGCACAGCAGCCACCAAGGACCCAGGTGCCAGGAAAGATGAAGTTCCCGCTCCCCGACGCAGCCCATTTTCAGCTACTCAATCCCACATCTCCATTTGCGCTTGGTCTTACAAAGGGCTGAGCTTTTCGGCACTTTGCTTCGAGCCGCTTCTCCTGCTTCCAGTCGACTTCGCTATGGCCTAAGTCCTCCTGCTGCTAGAACGTTTATCATGCAAAGATTATGCAACAGAGACTGCACAGTATATATTTGATATTGCCCTTGAGCACTCCCAAGCATCATTAAAGGGGCTGCCGGCACTCAGGTCTCTTGTGACAGCGGGTATTTGCAGGAAGGGACAGAATTTAAAATGCTTGCGCCCACGTGGACAGAAGTCTGGTGGCCACCAGTGACTTCGAGATTTTTTTTGAATTAACAACCTTGTGGGAAAGGGAAGGTCCTTCTGCCAGCCAGGGCTCAGGCTATGCATGTCATGTCTGACACGACGAGGCAGTCAGACACTCAGACTGATCTCTGTTGCATTAAAACATACACCGTGCAGCACTGCCCTCTCCATTTGATGCGATAAACCCCAGAAACGACGCCAACAGCCTTAATTGCCTCTCTGCTCATCACTGCATCCTCCAGAAAAATGAGGAACCATCCATCCCAAATCATTTACTTGTGTGTTTCAGCGCTATTTATTGGACTAATAACACAGGATCTCTTAAACAGAAACACTAATGACGCCAGGAAGAATTCACCCTATCAAATATCAGTCTGCTCCTCCCCTAACTCCGCTAATTAGTCTGTTCTGTACGAGATACCTGCAAGAATTAGAAGTACAAACCTAGCAAAAAAATGCCTGCTCGCCTTCCTGGGACACAGGAAATAAAACAACTTCACAGCCGACACCTTGGGGTACACAGAACAGGGGCCACCATTTCCCCACCAAGCCGTGTCCTGGCTCGCTTTCGAGCCACGGCAGGCAGTTATTTCAGAATAAAAAGAAATAAAAGCACTGGCCTGACAGCTACGCAGACTGGCATCGCAGAGGACGCTTCACGAAATGGCATGGCAAGACGCTACCTGCGTGCGTTTAGCTCCTCTGAACCCATGGAGCACTTCATCCCCACTGCACCCGCGTGCCAGCTCGTGGGGAGTTTGCACAGTAAAATAACGTGCAGAAATAAAAAAAACAAACAAAACCTCCAAATGCCAGGTTTGCCTTCTCGCCCCAGCTGGACGGCTCCGGGGAACGGGACAGCACATACCCTTAAGGTGCTCTGCAATCAAGATTCAGTTAAACCGTGAAACATTTATAGACTCCGTGGCTTTTCAGGTCAACGGTAACCGCGCCAGCTCTCCCAGGGATAGCGCGGGAGACCTCGGCTAATGCAGAATAAAAAGCTCTTGAAAAAATGGCACCTCTATGCTCGCTCAGAGCTCCTCCAATTTGCTCTAATTACAAGCATCTCCAGCAGCCCCAGCGTTGGGAGAATCGGGAGGTGTCTGTGCCCAGGACTGCAGAGGTGACTGGACAGGAATTAATGCATCTTCCCAGGACAGAGTAAAGAAGCCAGACTATCATTACTCTATCGCTCTGTGCTTGCACAGTCACACAAAGTATCCGCAAGTATTGGAGGGGGGGATAAAATAAACCAGGATTTATGAAAAAAGCGCTACATAAGAGATTACGTCTGTGGGAGCTTTCTGCTGTTTCAGAGCTCCCAGGGCGTCGTGCTCGAAGCAAACAGACCGCCGCAGGCTGCAGTCCACACCTCTCGCGTGCCATGCTTTTCCTCACCAATTACACCAACGCATGCTGCTGGTGTTTTCCTTGTAAGAACAGCCCTGGCTAACAGGCAACAGAGGTACCGACGCTAAGCACTCTCCTCACAAACTAGAAAGGAGTAAGGACTAATGTGGGGTTAGAATTGATATCACAGAACCCCAGCATGGCAGGGGCTGGCAGGGCCCTCTGGAGAACCCCCAGCCCCCCCCCACCTGCTAAAGCAGGTGCCCCCAGCGCAGGGGGCACAGGGACGCGGCCAGGCAGGGTTGAATCTCTCCGCACAAGGAGACTCCACAGCCTCTCTGGGCAGCCTGGGCCAGGGCTCGGGCACCCTCACGCCAAAGAAGTTCTCCCTCACGTTCGGGGGGAACTGCCTGTGCTCCAGTTTGTGCCCAATGCCCCTCATCCTGGCGCTGGGCACCCCCAAAAGAGCCTGGCCCTGTCCCCTG
>VZSC01004837.1:27457-39527 GCA_013398225.1 Steatornis caripensis
GGGGGGGGGGGGGGGGGGGGGGGGACGAATGAGAAGGAAGCGCACATGCTTTGTGGCAGGTGAAAACCAGAAGCACTAGGGCTCCAAGATCACTTCGACAAACCACCAGACCTACCGGACTCCAACGAATTATTTATTTAGAGATCTGGTATCACCGGGACTACCTTTCTTTCGAATTTCTGAATTATCCCTTACAGAATTATCCTAAAGCTGAAAGGAGCCATCCGGTATAACCCACGCCTGGTACTAACATGTGGATGCACATATTCGGGTTTTGAATGGGGATAATGACACGACTGGTTCACAGATCAAACTGTTTTCTCCTCAGCATGGATCTTTTGAATACAGAGTTATTCATAGCCACTAACATTCAGGAGCGGGACATGATTCTGTGCCCAAACTTTGCATATGCAAGGCTTAAAAAATATCCTTCAGAACAGCTCCGATGTTCGCCCTGTTTCACAGCGCTTCGAAGGAGAAGAAACAGGTGGGTTTCTGATGCCGTTTCAAAACTGCTGCATTATTAAAAATAGGCCTGCCTCTTTCCCTCTCTCTCAACACTTCTCACCAGCCCTTTGTCACACCACAAAGGGGTTTTGTTTTGCTTCCAGAAGCAAAGAGAAACTGAAAAGACATTCCTCACCTGGCCAAGGTACACTCCTGTACAGACTGGGAAATATTCCTTGACTACATTAACATCCTAGAGCAGCACAAAAGTAGTAACTGAAAATTCAATCACAGTCCAAACAGGACAGGGCACAGCCAGAAGGGTCTGCAGCTTTAACTCTCACCTTCCCTTATGTCCACACTGCAACATGGACTGGAGATGAGCCTGCTTAACAAAGCAGGGCGTATCTTATATCCCTGGTGGCCCAGTGAATTAAAGCCCACTCTGCATTCCTGATCAGTGTCAAATATTTATGTCCAAGATCCCTTTACTCTTCTTTAGGAACCCAATACATGCCGGCGCTTCCCAGCGGGTAGCTACGACACACTCTGCCGAACGCTGAGAGCGGCAATTGTGCCGGCTTCGTCATTCGGCCGGGGATTTGCCAGAGCCCTGAATTCCCTCAGAGTATCAGCTCCCCGTGTTTTTTCCCCAGTTAGCCTCGTACAGATTTCTCTTCCCCTACCTAGCCACATTCGTTCTCCTCTGCTGTTTCAAGGTGTGGTTTCCTCTCTACTCAGCACCAACGATCGCCGGGCTCCGTTTCCAGCATCAGAGAGAAGTCAATTTCTTAATGACTTGTACTGAGGCTTCTAAGAGCACAGACACAAATACAGCGTTTTAAAAAGCACTCCAAAATTATCCTATACAACCATTTCCCTAACTGTTACTAATTGCTTTGAAGCCTGTATGGATCTAAGCTGTCAAAGGACGGCTGGGCTCCTCAGGTAGACACCATTTCTATGCCAAAGCAGCTAGGGAAAAAAGAAAAAAAAAATATCTACAGAGAACAAAAGCTCTTCTCTTGAGGTAGAGGACATGCACTGTCAAATCCATTCGCCTTAAATTATTAATTAGTAGTCAGTTCAAATAAAAAAAGAACCGTAACCCTCAACCCCTCTCCCTCCCCCCACCACACACACACACACCTTGGAATTAATGTTTCACACGCGACAAAATAAGATCCCTCCCTGAAATAAGCTGCTTGACGCAGGAACAGCTTTGCCGCTTAGCATGCGACGGCAGGAAAAGGAAAGCCAGCCTGCGTGTTTGAAGACAAAGCAAGTGAAAAACCTCCTCGCCAGGGGAAAAACCTCCTCACCAACTTGCTCATTGCCCTTCTGTACGTATCTCGAGGGAAACGGATTTAAATGGGTCTCGTTCAAGTTGCATCCCCAAGAGGCGAGGACCTGAGCTGAGCTACCCCACTTCGATTCCACGGCTTGTTTCTTAACTGGATCCCTGGGAAGGAGTTGCCACAGACAGCACGAGCAAATCCAAGACAGAAGCCTGTCCCAAAACCCTGGGGTCCACGGGGACTCCGCGAGGGTGGATAAGGACTGCATGGTAACACCACTGCGTTTTGGTAGAGTGAATCCCCCAAGGGAGCAGGACACCACTCAAATTCGTCCTGGCCATATCCAGCCAGGGGAAGTCATGCCTCACCTGGGGACTCCAGGACAATTAAAAAACCAAAAAGGTTGGCTCCGTAACTCTTCAACTACCAAAGAATATTTTTGTCTCCTGTTGTCTGAATGTGAAAGCAATGTGAGATTAATATTATACAGGAAACGGTGAAACACGAACTGTCCAGCTGGACAACTGAAATGCTACTAAAAATGTCACAAAACCCAACAGGTTCTACGATGTCACCGAGACGGCGACAGCAAGCTGTCAAGTGACGTCAGCAGCCTTGAAGGGAGTGCAGCAAAAGCAACTAACCCCGCTCCTAATTGATAACTTGGCAATCCATAGCACAGTTCGTTGGCACTCGATCATATCGCATCCACACACACCTTACCTTTCGTATTTTGCTTTTTAGACATCTCAGCCTGTTTGCTCTAAGGTCCGGCTATACGGGCGGAGGTGGGGGGGGTGCGGAATAGAGCCCTCGCCCTTGAGCGACGTAGCTGGCAGTTGCAATTCACACACCGCCTCGTATCAACGCGGGAAACGGCAGATAGCTGGTTTGGGACGGCAAAATCCCAGCTGCAAGGGCAAACGGGGTCTGGAGTTGTCAGAAATCTGCTGACAGGCCAGCAGAGCACTACAGCTCCTTCCTCTGAAAAAGCAACTTCTTGTCACAAAGCCTGACTGCAGCAGTTGGTATCAGTCTTTTCAGGATCTGAAAAAGAAAGAAGGAAAAAAAAAAAGAAAGGAAATAAGAAAATTGCTAACGTACTAGCCAAGGCATACCCCGAGCCTCCCAGCTCGTCAGAGCTGTCTTCCTCTGGCTTTTTAAGAGCAAAATTTGTATTTTGTTTAAAGGTGTGGTGAAACAACTAGCCAGAAAAAAAAAAAGGCAGCATTAAATGTAAAGCAACACGGTCCGTACAGACTTGGTACAGTTTCAACAGGCTTAATTCAAAGCTATGTAAGACACTGTCACTTAAGCATGCAAGTGGTAGGAGCAGGGAGCCCGAACAAAAAACATTTACACAAACGCCAGCATTTACGGATGTAAGAGCCACCAGACAAAGCGGGCCAGGAGCACGGCTCCCACGCTCAGTGACAACACTCACGCCAGCGCAAACTCTCGGACCGTGTGTTAACGTGACCAGCGTCCCAGGGCAGGCAAAATTCACCTTGCTGCCAGCACCCAAAAGCACACGAATTTTTGAACACTTGGCCTCTGCTTATTTCAACAGAGCACAAACGCCAGCCGCCCGCTCTGAGGCAGCTCCGCGGGGTGCTACGGACGCGTATTTTCCTTGTGCGTGTATTTTCCTCATGCTCCCGATTCGAGGAGCCGGCGAAAGCAGGGGCGGCAGGCACCACATCAAGCAGGATGACAGGTTAAACAAAGAACAACAGGATACACGAGGTAAGGGAACAATAGAGACCTCTGCACCACGGCAAAGCCGCCGAACCCCATGGAAGGATCCGGCCCCCATCACAAAACCTCAAAGCCGTATTCACGACGGAGCCACAAACACAAAACCTGCCCTTTCAATAGCGTAAAACGCAGGGAACCGAAGGCGCGAAATATTTCAGTGAACGTCAGGAGACCTTGTGCGTTTTAGCAAAACCCACAAGCTCACGAAAACGAAATGACAGCGTCGAGCAACACGCATCTAACTTGCTCCGGAAATAATTAGGAGTTCAATTCCCATCTACCCCCATCAGGATTATTTTTAGGGCTACGGTTTACAAGTCCAAGGAATGCAGCGACACGCTCCTGCAACACAAGAAGGGGCGACACTGCCCCAGGGTTCATCGACAGCATCCTAACGAGCCTGTTTTGGTTTAGGAAACAGACCTTTCCTATCATTAGAATTTTCCTTTATTAGCTACCCAGGAGTTCAAAACTTCTAACCTGTGACCCTAGCAGTCTAAAGCCAAGAGAGAGGCAACGCTCGCTATCTGCGCAAAAAGGACTGTGCAAAAGAATTTTTTTACCTGCAAACAGAGTCCCGAAACAAGAGGTGGTTACAGACGCCTGCCTCGCCGCCTTCAGCTCTCTGAATTAAATGCCTTCGCTCGTTTTGATGCCTCGAGGCACTAAATACCACCTCGTAAAAACCGTGGCATTTAAAACTCCACTTAAAAATACAGCAGGCGGAGAATTTAGCAAAGGATTAAGCTGCCGTCTCGGGATGCGAGCGGCTCCCCCTCCAATGCCCGGAGACTGCCGGCAGGTCGAGCTCTGAGCTCCGCCGGCCGCGCTGTGTGCTTTGGTTCGCACGATTACACCCAAGTTTCACTTCCCTGCCTGACTGCTTCGTGTCCACGACCAGGAAACACTCCGCAGGCAGCGCAGCCATCCAGCTGCCGGGAGGAGCTCCGGTACCTCCCGCGATTCCAAGATAACGTCGGGTCGCGGAGAAGGAAAGCGCTCACGCGCTGACCTATGATACCAGAGCTAAATGCCTTCGGTATCTATCGCTCAGAGTTTTAAAAAACAAACAAAAAGACAAACCCACACGGGTGCTTTAGAGCCGTCTCTATGATTTCATATTTTTCAATAAAGACGAGGATGCTTCAATGCGGAGGGAGTGTGGAAACACACAGGTACTGACAAAAGCCTGTAACGTCACGCTCGGGAGTGCTTTACGTGAACTCTCTCAGGTTGTCTCAAACTTATTTCACGAAACAAAGGAACACTTAAAAACTGCGTCTGCACATACGTCCCCGAAAAGCAAATAACCGCAAGAACACTTCCTTCAGACAAAGTGGAGAAACAAGCTGTAAAAACCAAAAGTTGCCAGTAAAGTTACAAATCTCAAAAAGCCTGAAAAGCACTACCCGGTATCACCCAAGAATTACCCCTTTACCCACTTCAAAGGAGAAAAATAAACAGTAATTAAGTCTTGGAAGTGGAGGGGGGAAGGCAAACGACATCAGCAGGCTCCGAATTACTCTCTGGCAAGCAAAATTCTAAGCACAAAAGTAATAAAACAACAGACTGGAAACACAACCCCACGGATCTCTGTGAGGAGCACTAAAGGGCAAATCTTTACTCCTTGATGACGCAATTAATATTTCATCCGATAACACCCCACAGTAAGGATCTCGAGCCAGACAGCCAAAAGCGGCTCCGGCTTGTGTCAGAAGTGGGGTTCAGGCTGCTGCGTGACCTGCCTTTCCCTCGGCGTCCCTCACCGCGGACCGGCTGGGAATTTCAACGCGGCTGTTAGCTGGGAACCTCACACAGATCCGCAGGAGAGGGCTGTAAAACACACAAGCGTTTTTAAAACCCGAGTGGAAATGTTAAGGCTCGTAAAACAGCAAAGGTTAAGGCAGGTTTAAATAAACGCATTCTGGGCAGCGAGTTCCTTCAGATAAGGGCGATACACGCTTATATCGCACGCCGAAACAGCGAAGCATCGACACAAAAACATCAAGAAATCTACCTGTGGGATTAAAAGAAAATACTGGAGTTCTGACAGAATCGACGGGGGAGCAACACAACCCGCCGAAACCCAACTCCCTCCCGGTACGGACAGAGCAACCAAATTCCTCGCGGAGCTGCCAGCGTTCAGCTGACGATGTAGAACTTTTCCAAATCGCATGGGAAACGCGCGTTATCGTTAAACGCGCCGGCATCAGCCTATTCCGTCTCATTTAGAAAGGCGGGAAACGTTGGACATTTTACAGACAGCAAGTCAAAAAAGGAACGACTTCTAAATCCCTCACCCGCGGCGGCGGCTTGCCGAGCTATTCTCGCTCCGTCTAGACGGATTATTTCAGCAAACTTTCGGAAGTCGATAGCTCCCTATTTGAAGGAAAAGAAGATAAACAGTGAGAAATTTGTCTGGATTTTTTTTTTTTATTAGTCTACGGAAGATGCTTTTGCCGAGAAACGCGGAGTTGTGAAGAATAAATAAATGTGCTTCTTGGGAGGGTTTTTACGGGGGCTGTTTTGGGAGCTCAGGCAGGCCATCCCCAGCCATCGCCTCACGCCCGGCTGGAGCAGAATTCACTTTGCACGGCAGCATCTGGCTAATGGGCTTTTGAGTTAAAGTAGTCCCTTACCAAGCCATTTTAACTTCAAGAGTCTTCTCCGGGAGTACACGTCAGCGTTTCAGTCAGCTAAATTATCCTGTTTGTAATTTATAATCGTTCTCAAATAAAAATCCATTTTTCAAGACTCCAGCACCTCAGAGGAACCGGGTGTTTACCGACAGCACCGGACACCCCCCCCACCCCGGTAACACACTCGCACAAGAAGGGAATTAACTCGATTTTATAGCATGTCCTGAAACAACTGCACCAGAAATTTGGGAACTTATTCCACCTGCCAGGGAAGACAACTTGGAGGAGCTGGTTTCATACGCCCCCCAGGCACAGGAACACCAGGCGTTCCTGCGGCCTTTGCCGGGTGCTTCCAGCCCAGACTCGCAGCACGCGCACAGCTGGGTTTTTTCCCCAGACCTCCGCTGAATCCCTGAGGAATTTACAAACCCCGAGAGGGGGCGGTTCAGCAAATACCTAAGTTACAGCAGACCAAACTAAGCCTGTTCATCTCACATCCAACAGGTGCCTCAACCGTTTCTGTTCCACGAACAAACGTTCTTGCGCCGAAACAGACTACAAAACGCATCGGGCCGACGTCTTCACCGAAGCCAGGCAACTTTATTACCCTGCATCCGAAAGGCAAGAAGCGCACCGTTCAGCAGTGAGCACAGCGCAAGCCCAACCGTAACTTGGAGGATTTTGGGGGTGGTTTTTTGTTTTGGGTTTTTTTTTTTTTGGTTTTCAGACCCCCTCTAATGCAGACAACGGGTTTTCCGAAGCTCCTTCCAGCAAACAACGCCCAGGTCAGAGCCAGCTGCAGGAGGAGCGCGGCCTCCTCACGTCTCTGAGCGCAGGTCCGGCAACGGCCAACGCCAGCGCCCACAGCCAAATCCCTGCCTGCACAAAGCAGTTTCTTTTTCTCTCCCGGACGAGCCCTCTCACAGTACTGGATGGAGGAGCGTAAAACTGCGCAATACAAAGAGCCATTTTAGGATCTAAAAAAATCGTTTCTTAATATCACTCGTGGGGTTTGGGGTTTTGTTTTTTTTTTCCCCCAGTATTTCCTCAGGAATGAACGGAACATTTAACCTCAGAGATAATTAGCTGTCTATATTCTGTTTAAATCCACACATTTATTGTTCTTCCACCAAATGCATTATGCAGAGCACGACCGGGCATTAGCTATCCTCAAACATCTACCTCTTATAAGCTAATTGCGTATCGTTTTGCAGCACGAGGAAGTAAAACTACGCATTCCAGATGACAAAACATCCCCGAACCTATTCCACGACGTGACAAAACCTGACCCGGAGAGTTTACGAACACTCAAACAAGGTAAAAGAGCAGACCACCGGGTTTTGTGTTCTTCGGGAAAGGGCTGCGGTGCAGGATCCCTACTCAGAGGCCGTTTTCCATACTCACTTTCCAGATAAACGGGCACAGGGAGCCGCTGGTGGGATTTCTGACGCTTTACAGGGCGACGCAAGCAGAGCAGCTTGGCCGTAACGAAACAGCTCTCGAGCCAGATGCCAAATTTCACTCTCCCGCGGCAAAAACTTCGCACTTTAATGGTCCCCTCTCCATCCACCCAGGGGTTTCTGTACCCCTTCCTGAGCAGCCTGCCTGGGAGGGAGCAGTCGGGATGGGACCTCGCACGTGGATGTTTGCCCTGTGCCATTTCGCGTGCACCACTATTATTTTCAGATTGTGTTTGCCAGCGTTGTGATCTAGAAAACTCACAGCGATTTGCCAAGAATTGTCTGATGTTTAAGAGGCTGAAGACAGTTTAGATTGAATTTTACTTTTTGTCACAGTACCTAAACATCAGGAGCTTTTGACAAGAAGGAAGGAAAAAAATAATGGCAAACACAGCGAATTCACCGCTTTAAGCAGCGAAAGCATCACTCGCGTCCCCCAGTTTGAATGGGATTACTGTGGGCCTACTCAAAACCTTCCCCTCTCCCTCAGCCTTCTCTTCGACGAGACCTAATCTCCAGGTCTGATATCCCAAGACAGAACTTGAAAATAGCATTAGAAATAAGCCCTATATTTTAATTGCCAGATCAATGTCTTTTTTTAATCCCCTTCAGACTGCAAGTCACCTTTAGAGCTCCTTGGTCCCAAATCCAACAAGAATCTTCTGCTTAGGGGCTGCACGGCTCAGAAAAATCATAAAATATTTAAACGCCCCTTGAAGAGTAAGCTACAATGAAAAAACAAACAAAAAACCCCAAACCCTTATGCATTAGACAATTCCTGCAAGAGGAGTTTTAGCGTCAGCAGACATCCCTACAGCCACAGAGAGCGGAGACACAGCAGGAGAGCTGCCGAAGCCCCGCGCAGCTTCCACGTGGACCACGTCCGAGAGTTAACCTGGGCACTTTGCTGGCCAGCGCACACAAACTACATTATTAAGGGAGTATTGCGACAAAGGAAACGACTGCCGAGGCCCCAAGCACTAAGCACACAGAGCGACGCCGTGTGAGAGCAGGAGGGCGATACGGGCCCAAGCACGCCTCAGCAGGGGGACGTCCCGTGCTCCCCAGCCATCAGCAGGTTTGGCAGGCCAGCAGTACGGAGGGAGAGGAGAAACCACCGTGCCATCACACCCACGCTTCTTCCCCTCCACCTTTCAGGGGGCAGCGTCATTACCGCCCGCAGGTGCTTTTGGGGAGGTTTGGCCATTGTTCCTCAACCCCAGCACCCACAAGGCTCCCACACTCTGTCTCCCCAGGGGCAGGTTACCAGGGAACGCAGAAGCTCAGAGTCATGAGTTCAGGAGCTCTCACACCAAACACAGACGTCCCTCGTGCTCTACCAGACCCCCGCCACATCCCAAAATCTCCTGGATTTAAGCCTGTGCTCCAGCCAGCCTGCGTGATGGGGCACCCCCGGCTTGTGCAAGCTTTAGCGAGCACAAAGCCCTAGAGCCAAGCAGTACGGCAAAACACTCCACAGCCGCCACCTGTAACTTCCAAGGCAAAAGGCCTCAAGACATAGAACGCCTCCAAAGAAAGACGTGGCAGCCAGAGCTTTCCGAAGGAAGCATCCAGCAGGAAACACAGCGCAAGGTTTGTGAAAAGCAGTCGTGATGAAATGCTCAAAACCATGAAAATAGCTCCCAGGCTCTGGTGGGATGCTGAAGTGGGTCCCACAGGTAGCAGTGGGGCATTCTGTCCGTTGTTCCAAGTTTACAACCCACCAACTAACAAAGGCTCCACACAGAAGCTTTTGTTTCTGTTTCAGCATCTCGAGCTCCCCAGATGACCACAAGCTGCCAAGAGAATTGGTGCAGAGGGACCTTGAGAGGTGGGCCCCCGCCATGAAGTTCAAGGCCAAGAGCAAGATCCCGCACGTGAGTGGGGGCAATCCCGAGCACAGACACAGGCCAGGCGGAGAATGGACGGAGAGCAGCGCCGAGGAGCAGGACTCAGGGGTGCTGGCTGATGAGAAGCTCAACGTGAGCAGGCAATGCATGCTCGCAGCCCAGGCGGTCAACCGTATCCTGGGCTGCATCACCAGCAGGCTGAGGCCGGGGGATTCTGCCCCTCTATTCCATTCTAAGACTGCCCCCCAACCCTGCAGTGCTGCGTCCAGCTCTGGGGCGCCCCAACACAAGAAGGACATGGACCTGTTGGAGTGAATCCAGAGGAGGGCCCTGAAGATGATCAGGGGGCTGGAACAGCTCTCCTGTGAAGCCAGGCTGAGAGAGTCAGGGTTGTTCAGAAGACAAGGCTCCAGGGAGAGCTTACAGCAGCCTTCTGGTACCTGGAGGGGCTACAAGAGAGCTGGGAGGGACTTTGTACAAGGGCGTAGAGCGATAAGGGGTAATGGGTTTAAACTGAAAAAGGGCAGATTTAGATGAGATACTAGGAAGAAATTCTTCACGATGAGGGTGGTGAGACCCTGGCACAGGCTGCCCAGAGAAGTTGTGGATCCCGCATCCCTGGAAGCGTTCAAGGCCAGGTTGGATGGGGCTTGGAGCAACCCGGGCTGGCGGAAGGGGTCCCTGCCCGTGGCAGGTGGGGTGGAACTCGATGGTCTTCAAGGTCCCATCCAACCCAAACCGTTCTGTGATTCTCCGAGCGGACCCATCACCCCTCCGCAGAGGATCACTAGACCCAGCAAAGGCAATTACACCCAGGGAACCAATAAGGCACTCTCAGAAAGAAATCCCACATCCCTTGCAGGATTTTGTCCCCTCTTCAAACCAGGCAAAATGATATTCTTCGCCTTCCTTCCTACGGAACCACGGCACAGGGCTCATCTCTGCAGGGAAGGAGCCTTCGCAACTTCTCTGCAACAGCTCCCTCTGCGGATACATTAACGCCTCCTTCTGCTCGCTCAGGAAGCTGACCATCAAGCAGAAAACAAGAACAGCATGGACGGGGGCGGAAAGAGTGAGGACTGGGCACTGGAAGCACCTTCTAACTTACAGTGGGCTTGCTTTCCTATGGAGAAAATCCTGAGTGAATGAGGGAGGGGATGGGGAAAGTCGAGCTTTAGGTGTGCCCTGTGGAGGTACTGGGGCGCGGGGAAATAACATTTCCCTCTTTGCAACTCAGCCTGCTTTTCATCACCCTCTCATCAGTTAATTATTTCTGTTACAACAACAACTAAAGGCCACGGAGCAAGATCTCCCAGCACACAGGGAGAGAGGATTCCTGCCGCTGGGGTTTACGAGCCTGGGTACAGGAGGGAGAGGCACGGCGGAGGCAGGGATGAAGGGCAGCGGGTGGAAGCAATGGGCGAGCTGGGCTGCGTACGTGTCCCGGCTGCGGCATAAATCATGCATTAACGCTCCTGACCCTCCGCTCCTGTCCCACGGCTCAGCCTCATCCCGCGCTGTCCCGCTCCTCCCCAGCCCCCCTCTGCCCCTTACCCCACAAAACCCCCATTGCTCCACCCTGCTCAACCCACAAACCCCCTTCTGCAGCCTCCCCTGGACCCCCCCCCCCCCCCCCCCCCCCCCCCCCCCCCCCCCCCCCCCCCCCCCCCCCCCCCCCCCCCCNCACCGGGGAGGGGGTGGGGGGGGGCCGCGGCCCGGTAAGAGCCCCCAAGGCCGCGCCAGCCAATCGGGACGCAGCTACTCCTCGGTAGCCAATGGCGACGCGAGACCGACGGGCTGCGCCCGCCCTCCTGGAGGAAATCGCCAATGAAAGGGCGGGGAAGGCCATGCTCGGCCCGCCCTCCTTCGCCTCCAGCCAGTCAGATGCGACGCGGGGGCCGGTTCGGGGGCTCCTGGCCAATGAGGGGGCAGAGCGCTGCCCCTAGGCTCGCGGAGACGCGGCTCGGCGCGAGGAGGGAAGCATCCCGCCAGCCAATAGCGAAGCAGCCCAGCCGACGCGGCCACGAAAGCCACGCCCCCTCCCGCCTCCAGGGCGCGAGAGAGGCGTGACCAATCTCCTCCCAGAGCCAATCGGACCCGGCAACGCCGTGGCCCCGCCTCTCCGTCCCCGCGATGGGCGTGGTGGGGCGTGGCGGCGGGTTCCGAACGTGGACGGAAACTGCCGAGAGCCACCGCCCCGCAGCGGAAATACCCGAGTGCGAGCCGGGAAAGGCCGAAGGTGGGGCCGGGGTTGAAGGGTGGGGAGCTGAGCTCGAAGCTCCGCGGGTTCGCGGCCCCGCTCCGCCCGAACCGACCCCGGTGGGGCGGGGGCACCGGGGCTACCGCTGGGCTGGCGGGGGCCTCGCGCCGTGGCTTGCACGAGCCGCCGCCCGTCACTGCGTGGCCATCGCCGTGCGAGGCCTCGTCACCAGCCCTGCGCTCCGCGGCCGCGCTTCGCGCCGAGCGACGGGACGGACCCGCGGCGAGAGGGAAACCTCGTGTTCACGAATGCCCCGAACCCCCCCAAAACGCGCACAGAGCTCTCGGTGCCCGGCATGGCGGGGGCTGCCGGCAGCGTCCCCTCGGTGCCCGGCATGGCGGGGGCTGCCGGCAGCGTC
>VZSC01004838.1:0-61918 GCA_013398225.1 Steatornis caripensis
GAAGAGAAGACTGAGAGGGGATCTGATCAATGCCTGTAGATATCTAAAGGGTGGGTGTCAAGAGGGTGGGGCCAGGCTCTTTTCGGTGGTGCTTATCAACAGGACAAGGGGCAATGGGCACAAACTGGAACACCAGAAGTTCCACCTGAACATGAGGAGGAACTTCGTTACTATGAGGGTAACAGAGCACTGGCACAGGCTGCCCAGGGAGGTTGTGGAGTCTCCTTCTCTGGAGATATTCAAAACCAGCCTGGACGCGTTTCTGTGCAACTTGCTCTAGGAGCACCTGCTTTAGCAGTGAGGTTGGACTAGATGATCTCCAGAGGTCCCTTCCAACACCTACCATTCTGTGATTCTGTGATTATATTGCACATAACCATATATATTGTATTTGCCTCTTATTGTGAATACTGTATATTTGTTAAAAATGCGTATTATGTATATAGCAGCTAGTCTTATATTAGCTATAATCATAGTCCACTGTTTTCTTCATTCAGCTGTCAGTCACGAGACTCTACTACTATTTAAGTTATACTTGGTCTTAGAATGTAGGAACACCAGGGAGAAGGCTACCTTGTCTCAGGGGTAGGCCCCATATACCAGGTGCTACTCCAGGGTAAATAACATGTTATAAAAATGCTTCTCAACTCACACTAATAGAACTATTTCTTTTTGCTTCTCTTTTCAACACAATTTATGTCTTATTTTTACAAGACCTAGAGCTGGACACTTAGTGTACATAAACTCTTCTGCAATGTTGAATCTGAACTTCTCAGTAGAACCTACCACATGAAAGAATAAACCAAGAAACAATTTACCGAAATTAAGAACTCCAGTCATAGATTCTCCACTCAAAGAAGCATAAAAAGCAACTAAATACCATCACAAGTTGTCAGTTTTCCTAAGGCACTCACTAACTCCTGTCTCTCCAGGTTTCAACCATCAGTGTTAACTAAAGGAGTTCCTCACCGATGCTTCGTTGTTTCTCTATCTTCACAAATAGATTAGCTTGACAGGGAGTGGAGGAAGAGTTGACTAGGGTCCATTCACCAAAGTTTAGAAGAACGGCCGATATTTCAGAAAACATACTTTAGCTGAGTGCCCATGCTAATACTGTCATGGTACTAAAGTAATAACTAAAGCAGCAAAAAAGGTTGAGGGCTCTACTGATGTAAGGATCAAAGAAGTGAGAAGTCCTTCAGCAGAACTCTGTAGAAAAATCAAGGTAAAAGAAAATAGTGTGAGATAGGAGGCTTGGAAGAATTCACAACTGTATAATTAGTACATTTTCTGCTTGCCACCTGCCAAACAGAAGATTTAACAATGTTGCTGTGAGGAGGATAGTTCATAATATAGATTGGTGTATGAGGTAACAGCACAGAAAAAACTTAGCTATGCCATATTACTAGATTTACTGAGTTAGGCTAAAAGCTATAATGACAGGAAATCATTTGATTATGCATGAACTCCTTCCAGTGTTGGAAAACACTGCAAAATGCTAGGTACTAATAAAATGTTCAGTTAGGAGCAAATATATTGCTGGCAATAGAAAAGTGAGCTTATTCATTTAGGTCAATAGTGAAACATATGATTAGAGCAGGTTTGCTTGGCTAGGTCCACAAAGCCTGGCATAAAGTAAAAGTAATGATGTTACGGTTGTTCGCACAAGTAGATGCTTAATAAACTATGCCATGTAGGTAGTTTCAATCTATACACAAGAGAAAGATTCAAATAAAAAAATAGCTGTTGTTAGCTACCAGTGTTTCAACTGCTATTAAAATTCACAACATCTACTCTGACTGCAGGTGTAACAACCACCTATTATGATTTGTCAAAATATTTGGCTGGAAGTGAAAAAATCCTGGAAGAATATACAGACCTGAAGTATCTAATGCTGAAGCCAGTTTATACTGAAGAGTTTTCAAATCTTTTTTTCTTTTTCCAGCTTCACCTTCATATGTTAGAGGAATGAATAAACCTCAGCAGCTGCCTTTGTGTGGTGGATTAACCTTGGCTAAGACCAAATGCCCACCCAGCTGTTCAGTCACACCCCAGCTCAGCAGGATGGGGAGGTAATAGGATGAGAAAATTTGGGGATCGAAACAGGGAGATTGCCTAGCAGTTATGAACAAAGACAAACATTAAACCAGAAACATTTCTCCCCACTTTCTCAGGCTCATCTTCACTCCTCCACTCCTAGCCCCTCTCCCCTGTCAAGGAATGCAAGAGGATGGCGAATGGGGCTTCTGGTCAGTCCAGAGGTCAGTCCTGTCTGCCACTCCTTCCTCTTCACACTTTTCCCCAGCTCCAGTGTGGGCTTTCCATGGGCTGCAGCTTCCTTTAGAAAATATCCACCTGCTCCAGCTTGAGGTTCTCCATAGTCTGCAGTGTGGATACCTGCTCACCCATGGTCCTCCATGGGCTGCAGGGGAACAACCTGCTTCAGCACGGTCCTCCTCAAGAGCTGCAGGGGAGTCTATTCCAGCACCTGCAGCACCTCCTCTCCCTCCTTCTTCTCTGGCCTTGATGTATGAAGGGCTGTTTCTCACACTTTTTTCCTCTCCTCCTCTCCCTGTCCCAGATTTTTTGCCCTTTCATAACTATGTTTTCTGAGAGGCCCCACAGCCTTGGCTGAGAGGCCCAGCTGTGCCCTGTGGTGAGTCGGTTGAAGCCATCTAGAACCAGCTGTGTTCAGCGCAGGGCAGCCCTGGCTTCTCCTCACAGAGGCCATCCCTGCAGCCCCTGCTGCCAGCTCCTTGCCACAAACACTCAATATACTGACATATTGCAGTTTCTACAGAAAACTTATCTGGATCGCCAGTATCTCCAACAATCAGAAAAATCAAAACTATTACCAGTAACTTCTTTTTTTCAAAAATCTCAATGATCTTCTGGATATTCATCATCTAGATATTTCACAGAATCACGGAATTGTAGAACCTCTGGGTACCTCAGTGCCTTTTAACAGAGAGTCACCCACTATGAGCACTCGTTGTTTCTTTATCACTGTGTGATGGTACAGACACTCCTTGCAGCCCTTGATTGTATTGCATTTCATGCAAGTCTTCTAAGAGGGATGCAAAGTTGGCTAAAGAGATCATCTCGGATCTTCTGGCTATTACCAGCTCTTCTTCACCATAACAAGCATTTGTCTTTCCACAGCTCACACTGCTGCACCTCAGTTTAGTTCATTCCCCATCTTTCTCAATGCTCTAAAGAAAACAAATTATCCCACTCTAGCCCAAGATATTTAGAGGGAACAGCATCATTCGCCCAGTCACATCTCTCCAATTCTGCAAAAGATGAGACAGTACTTACTTGAATAACCATGGAAATGAAACTCATCCTTAAAAGTTCGCCTCCTGAAGGTGTCATTTAAAGTAGATACTCCACGCTGATCTGTAACATAATACAAGGCCATCTCCTGCTGCCCTTTGCATCTTTTTTATTCTTTGTTCTATATCAGGAGTCACCTCTCCAAATACTGCTTATGGGATTTGGCAGCTATTGGGCAGGCATCAGAAGAGCTGCATTTTTATCAAGCCTGTCTAGACATCATTTTGCACTCATACAACCAAGTCAATGAAGGGCTTGATTTCATCAATGCTGGTATATCATTGTTATTACTACCATTAAATATATTGCATGAAGTGTGTCAAAAATGGATAGGTTATATCCTGCAACTCTACTAAAATTGAAGTTGAACAATATTTGTGTGATGCAGATATGCCTTTAGTGTATAATACACACATAACAGCCAACAGCATTTTGAAAACATTATTGCACCAGGAAGACAACTCATCATATGAAACTTCTCTCAATAAAAAGGTAATAGGTAGATTATTCTGGTAATGAAGTAGATATGAAAGAAAGCCAAGGAGACTGTAGAAAAACAAGCCCTCTCCGACTAGTGCTACTAGTTCCCACTACTGGCAGCCTCTTTCCCAACTTTGGTATATGTCAGAAGAGCACAAATCCGGGATGGTGTTTTTGCAGCTGTTCTCTTAAGCATAACTGGCACTAAAATGGGCTAGATTCAGTGGCCTGTGATTTTCTTCATAAACGCATAAGATCATCTCATACTCACACACAGAAACCTAGGCAAATGAAATATGCCTCTGAAGAATCAACACATAATAGCCTAACGTCAGCCTCAGGTACTGACTTTACTCAGGCAATGAAGCAAGTTTTCAGTATTAGCAAGAGATGTGAATTTGGAAAGCCATAGCAATGCTTTTCTATCCTCCATATTCAGTCATATGTACCAACACTACCATTCAAAACCTTCAAACCTTGGTTTCATAGATGAAAAACAGCTTAAATTGTGAATGCTGACAGGCAACAGATTATTGAGTGTGTGGGGGTGGGTGAATGTTCACCATTGAACTTCTGCATGCTCTAGCCTGCTACTTCTACTGAAACTGATATGGGCTAGTTGTAGGTTTTGATGACACCTGAAGTAAACAAGTGACACGTTCCAAACCCTTCAATTAATAAAGAGACATGAGATAGAACCACTAGTCAGAAGTCTTTTGCACACTACAGTATTCAGATCGGGAAAGCCAGGGCTAAGAAGAGGAGCATGAAAAAGTGGTCTCAGAAAACGTGGTCTTGGGAAGAAGAGGAAGCTCCTGACTGGAAGACTGATCCTAGAAGCACAGAAGATCCTGGAGATGGAGGAGATGTATAGAGACAAATGTTGAGGGCTGCCTGAGGTCCTTAGTCAGTGATGCTCAAGACTGGTAGCTGTGAGCAGTGGTACAACTCAAACTTACATGACTGTCTGACCTTCCTGGACCAGAAGCAACCTCGCTGTGGGAAAGGGAACATGAGGCCATGGGAGCATTAATGTTGGGCACAAGAAGTGAGCAACTGTATGAGATAATCCAGAAGGGTAAAAGCTCTAATCTCATCAGTACTTAAATAAACCCCAGTTTAGATCCAGTACAGGTTATCCTATTGCTGTGCTACCAATAGCTCTCTCACTTCTTGTTAGTCTGGTGTCCTATGCCAGATCTGTTTCAGCATCACAACATCACCTTGTTGCATACTCTTCTACGAGCCCAGGCAATCATGGCAGAGACACATTTCTGGGCCTTTGCTCCAGGAAGGAGCCTGAGTTAAATCTGTTTGCATTCTTGGCTGCTGCTGAGATTGTGGTTGGATTGTGGATTGGAAGGAAAACCACGCTGTGGATCCCCATTGCTGTCTTCCCAGAATCACCTCATCCCTAGAGCCCTGCCAGATTCTCTGGACCGTTCTGATTTCCTTTCTTCACAGAGTCCCTCAGCCCTATTTTTAAGGTCTGCAATTTAGCAGAAAACCTCTCTATATGAGGGGTTTGAGAGTCTCACAAGAACCTTGAGCATTAGCACTGACTATTCAACAAAAGGACCAACTCACACTCATTCGGTTTATTTTCACAGACAACTCACTATCCAGTAATGACCTCAATCAGCTTTAGATTACACATCCACAAGGATTTAGGAGACACAGGCTTTTGAGCTCACCTTTCATCTTTTCTTCATCAGCACAAAGAGTGTTTGCATTGCTTTTTCCACGCCCAACTTGTTAAATATGACAGGTCATACAGGAAGGATGGAGAAGTTATTAAAATAGTGGAGAGAATAAAAAGAAGGGAGGAAAGAGGCAAGCAGATCTGTAAATATCTTTTTAAACATACATAAAGATGCAAGGCTGAATGCCACTGATCTTAATCCTAGAATCCAGACTACATAGACACAAGCTAAGGCATCATGGCTGAATAGTTAGCAATTACCTGGTCACAGAAAGCAAATGCATCAGAAGACTTCGTTCCAGCCTGTTGTTGTTGCTGCTGCAGTGATGCATATGGGAAAAAGAAGAAAAGATTAGCTAACTGCTGACGTCAGTACTCATTTAGTTACAGAGTGGGTTGGAAAGTTACCCATCAAATATTTTTTCTTTTGATAATGCAGATCAGTCAACTCAAAATTGCTAAGGGGAGACTGACGTCTCTGGATTAAAAAAAAAATTAGAAACAGTAATACTTTTTAATTATTTTTCTTTCAAATTTGTAATTAACACATTAAAATGTTCACAGTTTACATTGAAATTGAAATGGTTCTAATTTATCAAATGAAGTGTTTTCATTGACTTATTCATAAAATATAATTTTGTATTGCTTCAGGAACAAGTCAGTTGTTTTCCACACAGGATGAATATTTTACTACACAAAAGTAGTCTTTATTCAAGAAACAAGGGGAATTATATTTTAAGAATTTCTCCTAAGTATCCTCCTATGTTTCTCTTCTACTTTTCTAATTCTCGATGTTCTTGCTAGAGTAAAATGCAGACAAATCTTCACTGGTTTTGCTTTTCTCCATCTACATTGTTGTCAGAGCCTGTTTGTTTATTTCTAAGCTGGTATTCTAGTTTTGTGGTGGAGGAAGGGAGGGCAGGACAAAATTTATAACAGCATTCTCTTTGGGGTGCTGTTCTCATAATGAACACAAATTGCTCTCATTTATCATCTTGTGATGTAATCATATAAAAGCCTTTCCCATCCTCATCCCTATAAGGCAACTGTTTTGCTGTATTGGATTATAATGACAAATGACAAAATCTTTTGCATGACTTGAACTATTACAAAATTCCGAAGGGATTGTTACTCTGTAATGCCACTAAGGCTTTCTGATAGAGGTAGACCATGCTGAAAGCTGCAGTTAGAAGTACTCAGTATACCAATAACTTATCTACATAATGTTGACTCTTGGCGGGGAGGTGGGGGGAACCACAAAAAACAAAACCAGTTGTCTTTAAGACAACCATAAAACAACACAGGGAGTAAATCGTGGTTACATGTTACACCCATGTGGGAAATAAATTAAGAGGTTCCACTTTTGGGATGTTTTATTCAACAAACAAAACCCGGTTGGACTTTTCAATACATCAGTTTTCACGGGCTACGGGAAACGTGGGATTATCTGCAGGATTCATTTGCTTTCTCTCTTTTGAAGGCTGATAAATCCATTCCACTCACAGCTGCCGAAACGTGCAGAGCTCTGGTAAGAGATGACAGAAGAAAAAGGTGCTCAGCAATGCAGAGACATGTTTACCATTTCTCAGGAACAGACCATGTTGCTATTATGAGTAGGAGAAACAAATCCTCCCCGGGGTTCCAGGAGCAAACCTTACCATTTCATGTTTCCCCGGAGCATCCTAGCAATTTAAAATTTGTCATGCACTATTTGTGAATAGGTAAGTACATAATTAATACACACAGTGAACTTACTTACTTTAAAAATTTAGTCTGTTGAGAACAAGATTTGCCACATAAATGAGCTACCCAAGTAGTTGTCATTTGCATAAAATGACAAGTTCTGCACAAGTCCTCAGGTCAGCAAGCACCCCCAAAGATGCTGAGGTCTGATTTTCTTCTGTCTTCCCCAATTTTTTTGCTGGAGATTTCCATCGAGTTCCATGGACGCTTGCTTCCTTACCCATCAGTGTAAAAAGGATGAGTCAACTTTCTAGTATCATTGTTTTCTTCATTTATACCCTCCTTTTGGTAAATGATTAACTACTCAGATGACTAAGAGACTGTACTGTTTTCTTTATTAAAATGAATAGTGATACATTTAATATATACTTAATCTACGTTGCATTGGAACACATAGCTCCCATTGAAATACATTGCAAAAATGATACGCTTCTACTCTGCATTTAATTAAAGAATTTTACAGGCCTAATCAGCCTTGAATATACATTTACTTCAGCTTTTCACAAGATTAAAATAAAATGGTAACATAATACTGTTCTCTGATTATGACATTGGCCTGAAATCAGCCATTGGCTCTAAGGAACTCAGTGAGTCTAATGATGCGAGTACTGAGAATTTTTGTATATTGTTGGATGGGGATAGGAGTAGTTGGTACAAAGCAAGTTGATCCATTATCACCCAGGGAAGAAAACCTATGATCCATCTATTCTCCCCCTGAGTAGACATAACAGCAAAACTCTTGCTTATAACTTAACATGTTTCTCTTCCTATAAAAATGATTGAACATTTTTTTTTGTTCTACAGTTTAAAGGCTCTGCTTTGTGACATGCCAAGCAGTGAAGCAATGGAAAATTGCAGGTCTTCCATGAAGTATTGCTTGTCTCATACTATTCTGGCATTTTTCTTTAGTGTTTTTAATACCACTGTAAGAAGCACATTGATGGTGCTAACATTTGAAGACATTAAGAAATAGGAACAGGACTACCATAGTTTTTATCTGACATTGGTCTGCTGCTGCCAATGAGAAAGTTTCATCTCTACATTCCCTGAGTCCTTCACTTCATTAATTGATATTCTCAGAATCATAGAATCACGGAATGGTTTGTGTTGGAAGGGACCTCCAAAATCATCTAGTTCCAACCCCCACTGCCACGGGCAGGGCTGTCTTTCACTAGACCAGATTGCGCAAACCCCTGTCCAACCTGGTCTTGAAGGGGAGGGGGCATCCACAACTTCTCTGGGCAACCTGTGCCAGGGTCTCACCACCCTCATCGGGAAGAATTTCTCCCTAATATCTAATCTAAATCTACCCTCTTTCAGTTTAAAACCATTACCCCTCGTCCTATCACTCCATGCTGTTGTAGAAATTCCCTCTCCAGCTCTCTTATAGGCCCCCTTCAGGTACTGGAAGGCTTCTATAAGGTATCCCCGGAGTCTTCTCTTCTCTAGGCTGAACAACCTCAACTCTCTCAGCCTGTCTTCATAGGAGAGGTGCTCCAGCCCTCTGATTATCTTCATGGCCCTCCTCTGGACTTGCTCCAACTGGTTCAGGTCCTTCTTAGAGGTCCCAGAGCTTAACACAGTGCTCTGGGTAGCGTCTCACAAAAGTGGAGTAGAGGGGGAGAATCATCTCCCTTGACCTGCTGGCCACACTTCTTTTGATGCAGCCCAAGATACAGTTGGCCTTCTGGCTGTGAGCATGCATTGTCATCTCAGTTTGAGTTTCTCGTCAACCAACACCCCGAAGTCCTTCTCCTCGGGGCTGCTCTGTCAATTCTCTGCCCAGCTTGTATCTGTGCTTGGGATTGCCACAACCCACATGCAGGACCATGCACTTGGCCTTGTTGAACTTCATGCAGTTTGCACAGGCCGACCTCTCAAGCCTGTCAATGTCACTCTGGACGGCTTCCGTTCCCTCCAGCATGTCAAACATACCACACAGCTTGGTGTTGTCGGCAAACTTGCTGAGGGTGCGCTCAATCCCACTGTCCATCTTGTCAACAAAGATGTTAAACAATATTGATACTGATAACACATAATTCAGTGGACATCGCAGAGGAAAATCACAATGATATAAACTTGCAGCTCAAAGTAACTCTAAGAAGTCAGCCAGGCCATCCTCTGCCCCAGTCCCAATCATCTACAGAAGTCTTGGCAACCTGCTCTCTAAACTGCTCCTTAAACTCTCCAAAATGGACATTTCCCAGTTTTGCTAAGCATTTTATTGTTGAGCTTAAATATACTTAATAAATGTAAGCCTTATCAATGGCTAAACTGAATCACCATGGCTATAGCTTAAATTCAGTACCAGAAAATGCTCCTTCTCTTAGCAGAGACTCTTTACATACTTTGAAGACAGTTACAATCTCACAGAATCACAGAATCACAGAATGGTAGGTGATGGAAGGGACCTCTGGAGATCATCCAGTCCAACCCCCCTGCTAAAGCAGGTTAGCCTAGAGCAGGTTGCACAGGAATGCATCCAGGCTGGTTTTGAATATCTCCAGAGAAGGAGACTCCACAACATCCCTGGGCAGCCTGTGCCANCTGTGAGCATGCATTGTCATCTCAGTTTGAGTTTCTCGTCAACCAACACCCCGAAGTCCTTCTCCTCGGGGCTGCTCTGTCAATTCTCTGCCCAGCTTGTATCTGTGCTTGGGATTGCCACAACCCACATGCAGGACCATGCACTTGGCCTTGTTGAACTTCATGCAGTTTGCACAGGCCGACCTCTCAAGCCTGTCAATGTCACTCTGGACGGCTTCCGTTCCCTCCAGCATGTCAAACATACCACACAGCTTGGTGTTGTCGGCAAACTTGCTGAGGGTGCGCTCAATCCCACTGTCCATCTTGTCAACAAAGATGTTAAACAATATTGATACTGATAACACATAATTCAGTGGACATCGCAGAGGAAAATCACAATGATATAAACTTGCAGCTCAAAGTAACTCTAAGAAGTCAGCCAGGCCATCCTCTGCCCCAGTCCCAATCATCTACAGAAGTCTTGGCAACCTGCTCTCTAAACTGCTCCTTAAACTCTCCAAAATGGACATTTCCCAGTTTTGCTAAGCATTTTATTGTTGAGCTTAAATATACTTAATAAATGTAAGCCTTATCAATGGCTAAACTGAATCACCATGGCTATAGCTTAAATTCAGTACCAGAAAATGCTCCTTCTCTTAGCAGAGACTCTTTACATACTTTGAAGACAGTTACAATCTCACAGAATCACAGAATCACAGAATGGTAGGTGATGGAAGGGACCTCTGGAGATCATCCAGTCCAACCCCCCTGCTAAAGCAGGTTAGCCTAGAGCAGGTTGCACAGGAATGCATCCAGGCTGGTTTTGAATATCTCCAGAGAAGGAGACTCCACAACATCCCTGGGCAGCCTGTGCCAGTGCTCTGTCACCCTCACAGTAAAGAAATTTTTCCTCATGTTCAGGTGGAACTTCCTGTGTTCCAGTTTGTACCCATTGCCCCTTGTCCTGTCTCTGGGCACCACAGAAAAGAATCTGGCCCCATCCTCTTGACAACTGCCCTTTAGATATTTATAAGCATTGATGAGATCCCCTCTCAGTCTTCTCTGTAAATTAACCAAGTTTATTTAATCTTTCCACGGAAGTCACATTTTTCTAGATCTCCAGTTTCTCTCCTCAGGCTCTCTCCTGCAGCTCCATGGGACTACGATGGCAACCTGTTACAAACTGACAAGAAATATTTGTCATATCACAAAAATGCATCAAAAATCACTGTGGAAATAATATCTGGTCCAGCTGATTCTTGCCCATAAGGGACAGATACAAAAGCCTGCATAGAGCAGTATGGGAAGCACACCATCAACATTAATTTTTAACTTGTTTTTACAAATTCACTTTGATGGCATATATTTAATTAGCTACTAGGAAGTAAAGGAGAGTCAGGATCCAGCAAGCATGTTTTTGGATGACTTTCCATTTCTGGGAATTCACGTTCTGCCTAGTCCAGCTGCTGGCATTGGCAGGTATTTGTCAGAGATCCCAGGGGGTACTCGGTACTCTACAGGACTCTGAATGGGTACGAAGTGTTGGAAAGAATTTAGGCATAAACAGAACCCACAAATGCAAGTTATTTGATGACTAAAAATTATAACACTTCAGATTTTCAGAACACCAGAGTACCTGTGGTGACACTGTCATGCACTCTTGAATCAGTGCACTTCTGTAAGAAATAAAAAAGCATTTTGGCTATTACTCAAGGTCCTAATATTTGGAATCCAAGGCATTTGGAATTCATGCATGCATTTATCACTTTGATTTTGGTGCTTGAGATATAAAGGTACACTTACCTATGGATAAATTACCCTTTATCTTTGGCTGAAAGCTCTGTATAACAAATTATGCAAAATCTAATATATCTTCTTAAAATAAATCTACTTTTTCAAAATCTGACTTCATGGCTGTCACATTTTTTTCTAGTAAGTGATTATCTGACCTTTTTGTAGAGTTTTTCTTTCATCATAAATAGTTTTTATGGTCACTTTTATGATTACAATGTATTCTTATCATAGCATTCAAGCAAATCACTGTCATTTTGTAGCACAAGTACCCAATATTGAAACTAACTGGAGGCTGACAAAATAGGTCTTTTTATGCATCTCTCTATGGCCTGTGCAAAGCATCCCACTTCTTTCCCAGGTTCTGGCCATCTTCTTTCTTGCTGCTGGGGGAAGGTGGAGGGATGAGGCCCCGCAATCCGCTCTTGCCAGATCACAGGCTTTTTGAGTTGAAACTACCCTAGTATTTGTAGTGATTATCATTGGAAGAGATCTGACACTAGCTCAGCCCTGATCTGTTCTTTCAGTGTCAATTGCTATTCAGCCACCAGCCAGATCTGACGCAAACCATAGTACCAGTATTTTACAGAAAAACTTTTCTTAAGACCAGATACTGCTATTTCATTCTCCATGATCCCCTGGGAGATACTGGCAGGCAAATCCTCATGTCTGCTCAGGTCATGTGCTGTCATTCCTTACAGCTTTAATCCCTTTTGCCTTCTTAGCTCTCTGAAGAAGGTCAAAACAACCTGTATTGACCCCAGGCATAAAAAATTTCAAAATCTTACTAGCTGTATTGTTTCAGCACTTGGAGATTTTCACTAATTACCCTACTGTGCCTCTAGGGTCAGCAAGAAGTGTCCTTTGGGTTGTCCACAGCTTCAGTAGCTGACAGATGATCAAAGATATGCTTATAAAGCTAATACCATAGTGTAACCTCAGCTTCCATAGCACAAGTCACGTCTCAGTACAGCAGTTTTTCAATGTTCCATTATTCGAGTGCACCGGGACTACAACAACAACAACATTTCAGTTTCAGGAAAAAAAACCTTCCTATGACAATCGATTTAGGTTTACATTTTATGTTTTTGTTTTCATGATTCCTCATCAGTGCCTGTTTTTCAGCTACTCCTCTCAGCACCTTTGAAAGTCAGTTCCTGTTTCTTTCACTAGAATATTACTTTGTACCCAGATCTGTTTTCACAGCTGCAACAGTGATGTGAGATGCTAGGTTTGTTCAGGAAAGTCAGAACATCCTCACTGGGCAATGAGAAGAGCAGGTGTTGTATGGTTACCCACAACCCTTCATCGACCAGAAATAAAATTACCAATTGGATAATCATATGGCCATGGAGGACAGACTGAAATGTCTACAAACTTACTGGCCAGAGTTTTTGATGGCCTCTCTCTCTAAAAACACTTTCTCTGACCTTGCCTGTGTGATCACCTTGTTCAAGTCACCTGAAATCTTCATCATACACACTGCATTGTACATCTCTACACACTGCTACATTTGGTCAAGACGAAAATGAACACTTAATCTTTCAGGGGTTGTGCCCCGGTATCATACTCAAGTCAACAATTTTTATTATTTTGAAGAAGTTTTAAAACATCAGCTCTTTGTTATGCACAAGCAAGGCTGGAACAAAAAATAGATACATATGGGACTTAAACTGCTAAGCAGAGCAAATCAAGTATTTATGCAAACAGCAGTGGGCAACCACACATAAATGGTGTTTTGTTAACAGAGGTGTTTGGGAGGACCTGTTTATTGCTGGTGATGTTTGCTTTGATTTTTTGGGGAGAAGCTTAAGTCAGAAGATGGAACACAGCAGTGCAAAGTAGAAGTTGTTAGTTTTGTATTGAGGTGGGCTTAGCACACTCAGTTACTGCGATGGTAGCTGGCACCAAAAAGAAAAATATACTCACATTGGAAAAATGATCCTAACAGGCTGCAATTTACCATTTTGATACCTGTGCAGCCCCAGGAGGTAGCATCCCTTATAAGCAGCAGCAGTTTCTTGGTGTTATTCTTCATTCTCTTCTTGTCATATTACATAGGTTCAAGACATATAAAGACATCTTCCACTTACAAACATCAAAGACAGCACTAAAAAGCAAATCCTGAACGTCATTACAAGAAATGTAAAGAAACAGTATCGCAAGCGTTCTCATAGAAAGTGATTATGTCCAGACATAGATTATCAAATCATTTGGTCTGGATTCTGTAAGTGGTTAATTGTGGTTATTCGGGAAAAGTATATAAAAACTAAAGCAAATACTGAATGTTTTGTCCTCTAATACGCTCCTATCCTTTGGACATCAGAGCTTTAGGGTCTTCCTAAAAAACTGTTTGTACCTAGGCCATCTCACTTAGTAGACATCTTCAGAAAATTATTCACAGTGACTCAAAGCTCTCTTTCCTGAGTGGTGGTAACTAATACATCCACCAGTGCCTATGATAGTTCCAACTATTTTTCCCAGAGGCGTTATTTCTTGACTATCAGATTGGATTTTAGTCTTCCTTTTCCTCAGTCAGTCATTTGCTGCCATAACATCCTCCTGGGTTTACAGGTTAAAATCTCCCTTTTTCTTATACCTCTACAAATACTAGTGACCAGAAGTCTATAAGCACAAAGCTCTACAAGCAGAAAGTGCTTTTGAAATAAGAGGTTTCTATAAAACATGTTAGCTGTGCAGGTAAAACAGATGGTAAAGGCAGTACGAATGGTGAGTTGCAGTTCCTAGGCAGCAGTACACAAAACTTTAATATTTCATCATTTCCCTACAGGCTAAAAAATGAGACTGATAAATTATACAATTTGAAAAAACTATAACGTTTTTGCTGTTTTTCAGAAACACGGACCTTTTTTTGAGTTTTTAAGCTCAGCGTCTGTGTGAGAGATCATGTGCAGTTGGCTGACTCAGTATTTTAGAGCTACTTTAAAGCTAATATGCCTGTATACTGGAATATTTTGTTCTAGTTACATTGCATCACCTCGCTGCAAAAGCCTTAGGGTCATTTAACAAGTACAATTTTTTCAAACCGCATTTTTTTGAAAGGTTCACTTACCCAGTCTGCTGAAATACCAGCTACAGGATGTACTAGCTGTTTCTGAATACTCACAAAAAAAAGAGGGTGGAAGAAAATTGAAACACACAAATTTAGCTTTGTAGAGGCCACGAATTGCATTATCTTGTAAGCCAAAACAGCACTCTGCAATACTGGTAGAAATCTATAAAACAGAGCTGATGAGGTTATCTGTCTAGGCTATTTCTTCACCCTAAGGATCAACTGTCTTTCCTGACAGATGTCCCTCCAACTTGTTCTTAAAGGCAATCTGACAGATTCCAGCGTTTCTCCTGGCAATCTACTTTGGCGCTTCACTGCTTTGTTAAAAGAATATTCCTCAGCCTAAAGTCAATTCCCCAACTTCGTATTCCCTGTCTTAGAAGAACAGCAAATGTGGAAAAGAATTTTATCTTCCTTCTTGTAGCTACTTTTTGTAGTTTTGAATTGGTGACCTGTGGGAAGAAGAAAAAAATGAAGATTGTAGGAAAGGAGAATTATTCAGTAATTTCTACATCTTTATCTGGTCAATCTTACATCTGTATAATTCTACAGTTCATGTATGTCCTTTTAAATTTGTTTATCATTCATATTTTTATTAAGTTCAACACCCATACAAGCCACAGCTCTGCAGCAGAGCCAGTACACTACAAGATGGTATTCCTTCATGTATCTTAAGGGTAGTGAATTCGTTTATATACATCATAACCTGCTGTTTGCTTTGCCACAACACTATGATTCATGTTCAGCTTGTGAGCCACTGTAACCAACAGCCTTCTCCGCATTATTTGCACATAGCCATCACTGACCATTCTGCATCTGCAAATGACTATCCTAGCTACATTTGCATCTCTCTCCGGTAAATTGTATTTTGTTTTTCTCTAAATTATCTCTCTAATTAAAAAAAAAACCCTCTAATCCTACCCTTCAACAAGTTTTAAATCCTTAAGAGATCCAGACTTAGTAAGCTCCGAAGTTTATGGAGTGTGCCTCCAAAGATAAATTTTTGCAGTCCTTCCAGATCTTAGTCTCATGCACTAAACAGTCCTTCTCCTTCAAAAAAGTCTGGAAAGGAGAAAAAAATCCCAAACTGATGATGTTGCATGTGTGTATAATATGACATTTGTATGTCTACCAAATTAAACATTCAGGCATGCTAGAACACTACTTATTGATTCAATTCTGACAACTGATATAAAACCAGCGCTGTCTAGGCAAACACATATTTTGTTCCACCCACAAACTACATATAAAGAAGAGTCTTTCCTCATATTCTTCATTCAAACAGACCACCCCTTGAAGCCAATGAGAAAATAGTTCTTTTCAAGCAGTGTATGTGCTGATGAAGTAGCTGTTTAAAAGTACAAGGAAAGAAAAAGCTCCCATAATCAAACCATGTCAAGGACATTTTTTCATTCATATGATGATTGGTCTCAGGTTGTAAAAGTAATCTTTTTCAGTCAACTCTCATTCAATTTCAGAGTAATGCTTTCCTTTAGATGTCAACAGCAGTGTGAGTACTGAGGATGACCTCACTTTCAAATGGGAAAAAAAAAAAAGAAAAGCTAATTATCGGTGCTGGACAAAGCACGATCTACTTATCCTCAAATTCTACATGAAAATGCCTTTTTTTTTTCATCGAAAGGTATTCAAAGGACAGATGGGCAAGGGTTTTTTAACATTTAAAATGGCCTCTTAGGTGTTTAGAAGCAATGATACATGGACACTTGTCAGCAAATGGCCTGAGGCAGATCTCAGGAAGAAGGTAAAGAAGAATGACAGTTATATAGGACCAAATATTATTTCAAACACTTTCAGGAATAAGCAAAACATTTTCTTAGACACACAAGACATGTACAGAAAGCAAATCATGCACTGTATTTTTTTATGCTTTAAGTGTGTGGCTGCCTTAACAGTGAGAGATGAACAAATTCTTCCTGGATCCCACTTCTGTTTCTTCTACATGTTTCTACACGTAACTCACATTTGTGTTATTACTCCACAACCCCTTTTTCTGGTATTAATAACATCAATAGAAAGGAGGAGTACTGAGCTGAAACATTTGTTCCTCAGGCTTCAAGTAGAGGAACCCTTCATGCAGTGCAGAGAAAACGCACATGCTCCTGTGTGTGAGTGGGGTACACTCCAGAACAGACAACAAAGTCTCGAAAATTGACTCCAGAATTATCCTAACTATGGTTACTACTATTCATGCTTTCTCTTTAGTACTGTCTAGCTCATCCAAAGGAATAAAATTGTCCTGGTCAATAACAACAGTGGCATGGCCTCTTCAGGTGGATAACTTGAATGTGTTGAAGGCAACTGGGCCTAAAAGAAGCTTAAGACTGAAATATCTGGATATTTCTACTTAATACACGAGTAGTGACAAATGCGAATTATGTATGAATGTAATTCCTGTTCTCTCTCTGTTGAAGAGGACAAAAATCCTTCTTCTCTTGTAAAAAACAGTCTGTCTTTGCATTCCTGCAGTATCATCAGACTTCTGGTGAGAGCAGTGGTCATGGTCAGAGCAGGTGCACATGCACCACATCCTGGCAGGCTGCAGTGAGGAATACACCTCAGACAGAGTCTTTTCAGCAGGGATATCTAGGGAAGTCACGAGGATCACTGAAGTCCATTGCTTCCTGAACTTCCCAGAAGCATCCCAAAAAACTACTACCTTCAAGCTTAACTGAAAGTTACTGTAGCAGCAATATTAATTTGGGGAACACCTAGCAATCCTTCCAGCACTTTGGCCACACTTAAAACTGTCACACTGCAAGTGAGAAACATATATGTTTAAAAAAATAGTAAAAAGTAATCACAGAGGGTATGGAAAAAGGAATATTCATGAGGCACAATGAAAGTTGTTATTGGTTTAATGTATGCCCCTTCTTAAATCTCCTTTTTTACATACTAAAGAAAAGCACACAGATGGTACCACATAGTCATGAAAATATTTCAATATTTTCAAGGGGCATATGGATGACAAAACAAAGCAGCTGTAACTTTAAATCCTGATAATTTAAAAGATGTTGCTCTGTTATTATTATAACTCATAAAAAATGTATTGTTGCCATAACAACTGCCTCATCACATGTGAGACTGCCTGAAAAACTCAAGCTTTCTTTAATCACTCAGATACGTGGGCCCAAACCTGAAAATAATCCACCAATACGTTCATGAGACTTTCTCTTTTTCTTGTAAAGTGAAATTTAATGCTCACAATCCCTTTTTAACAATCATTATTTTAAAAAATGTATAATCAAAAGAGTTTAATGGATTCTCTTTTTCCTTCTAGTCTATAGAAAATTTGGTTCTAGGAACGACTGCATTTCTTCAGATGGAATAAGGTCAATGAATGCATTCAATGTACATTCTCTTCACTGCCATTATTTTCCTGAGGCTTCACTGTGTATCATTTGAATAACATTCAATATAAAACCCAGATGGTGGCAGGACTTGCAAATGATCTAGTGTGGCAGCCCCTGCATACATGCAAGGATTCATTGAAGAGAATTGCATTTTAATAGCAGTAGAAGGTATGCCACCTGGCTCCATGTGATAAAAAGCCTACAGTAATGCAACCGCATTTCTCAGCCCTGAGGGCCTGAGACAGATGGCTGAGCACAGGACCTGCTAGTGAAGTTGTGTAGTCCAAGCAGAAACATATAGTACGGCTGGTCACATGGAAGGATGGGCAGCATGTCCCCACACCCTATAGCAGGCCACCCCAAACGCTTCTGTAGGGCACAAGTGTCGGGTGAGACAGGGAGCCAGTGCAATCATGCTGTTCTTTGTTGCCCAGAAGTCATCTATGCAGCAGTGGCCACTTCATTCCTGTCCCAGGCCTCCATGGAAAATAGTATCTTTGGACTGTGACACGCTTGGGCTGAAGCCCCCAGCCCAAAACAGCCAGCAGAGGGATTTGCACCTGAAGTCCCATTCCCAGGTAGCCTAATCACCAAGTTAGTAGGTATCTGGTGACATCCGTCGAGTTTAGAACAAAAATTTCAGCTTTCATGAAGCAGGGGTTTTCACAAACTGGCATTTCCCAGCAAACTGTTACTTTCTTGGATTTGGTCTGCCATCTCTCCTCTGCAAACCAAATTATGTATAACGCGCTCCATTTGGTAATAAGTGTAATAGATCCCTTCTTTCCATATGAGCATTTACTTCAAATTTTGGTCATTTTCAGTCTTACATCCCCTTGAGTGACATTCAACAAGTAATTAAATTTTTTTCTACCATATTTTCCTGTTATTTAAATATGGTTAAATCTGATTTTCGACTTCAGAAACATGCTTTGAGTTTTACAGTTTTACCTCAAATCCCTTAGTAATGTTGCTTTCTGTGCTTCTTTCGCTTTGTGTTTCCCAAATGAGCTTGTGCTCATACTCTTACTGGTGGTAAGTGCCCAAATTAGTTTTATAAGTGGAAGGAGTGTTGTGCTCTATTCATTATACAATTCAGGCTTCAGCAGATATCCCATTTCATCCATTTATTTATGAAGATGGAACAGCCCAGAAACATGTTTCTCCTTCAGCTGAAATCCTGTTGTATTCTGCTACTACATCTTTGTTTCCATACTTCAACAGACTATGCAAAATTGACCTCTAAAAATGATCAAGAAACAGGAAACTAGTACAGGGAATTTATATGGTTCACAAAAATACATATCTGAGGTTAGAGGATGGTGGATTAGAGATTCACAGGTCTGATTCATTCTGGCAATTTCTATATTTCCTCTATTATTCTACAGAAACACACAAGCAACTGGTAAAACACCCGTCCTTGGCATACAGCTGCCTCACTGATAGCTTCCACCCACAGGGGAGGTGGGGAATGGAAATGACTTCAGGAAAGTTTTATGGAAAAGAGGAAGATAAAAAAGAGGAATATAGGACAAAACCATGAGTCAAGTCAACCTACAGGTTCAGGGAATGAATAAGGATACAGTAAGGAAGAAGCATGCTAGTCTAAGTTGCCAATAGATCATTTCTCTCACAAATCACTGCTAGAAAACACACACTGAATCACAGGCACTATAAGCAGTAATTTTAGGAAAGATGATTGTTTGCTAGTTGAACAGCTATATGAAAGGTCCCTCAAAACATTAATTTGCTTTTAGTAACATTTCAGGTCATTCAAGAAATACATAAAAAATTCTTACCTAAAACCCCGCTCTCTGTCCGGTCAGCTTTGGGTCACAAATAATTAACTGTTTATTTTCCTCATATTCCTGTTAAAGGTTATATGTTAAACTCAACCCCCATCCACAAATGAATCCCTCCTAGAAAATTTTCATGTTAAATGTTAAGATCCTTATGCAACTGTATTTCAGATTCACACACAGGCATAAAGTGCTTGCATATTTAACTATGTTTTCCAATACAAAACCTGCTTTCTGTCTTACGGACTGACTCACTAGCTGAAATGTCCCTTCTGTACACATTTAAAATGTTGATTATAATCCTTGATGGAACAGGGAAGTGAACAATCCTCGTATTTAATCAGAATAAATTAAACTAATGAGCTTTCCTGGCAGATTTATTACTTTTCTTATGGATGAAATTCCACTGGTTGATTATATGCAAGACAAAAAAAAAAAAAAAGTCTTATATAAGGGGTAGGGGCCATAACATTTAAATTGAAAATAGTATGTTCCTGATATGTTCCTAAGAAAAACTGGGTATGTACTTTTTCTTCACACTTCTATGAGGACCATACAGGAAGGGTCAAAGGCAAAGTTCGGAGCTGAGACTCAGCAATGAGGTAGAGAGATGCAGGACAGTGTCAAGAGTGGTTTTAGCTAACAGCAGTACCCCCCAACACTAGGAGATAGGCTTTAGTTCTTTGTAATTACATTCACATAGTGCCAAATGTTGACTCTTTTGGCATCACTGTAACATGTATACCACAAAAAAGTTTAATTACACATACGTATTTAGGACTATACATGCAAAAAGGTAATATTGTCCACTTAAATCCAAGCAGCAGTTGAACAACCTTCCCTCTTCCACCAGGAGAAGAAGCTTAGGATAGAGTTCGGTCCCGCTGATGCAGAGTTGTTTCTATGCAAGAGGGAGACAAAGCCTGGTTCCTGAGCTACAAGAAGAATCAAGTGGGAGAGCATTTCTTCTCGACGTCCCAGCCTCTCTCAAACTATGTCTGAACAACAAGTATCCCTCTCTTCATGTCTTTCTCAGGGCTGTACCAATGCTTGTGAAGGGTCTAACTGGAGTGATCTGCGCTGTTTCTCTTTTTTCCCTACCTCTACAACCCCAGCAGCGTCACCTTCACATGTAAGGCTAATGACCAAGCAGATTCACAAATGCATGCAGTTTGGCAATGTTTTCAGTCTAGCTTAATCTTCTCTGTAGCAATACCAAAAGGATCTTTGTGGCTGGGGCAAAGACTCTTTTCCATTGCATACTTATCACACTACCTGAGACACTTTTCAATAGCTGTCTATGATGTCCTCGATTCCTGAGCTGCAGGTACAAACACATAAAACTGTGGTTTTCTGTGCAAATTACAAAATGTGCAGAAAGACACAGATATTTGTCTTCTGAACTTCTGGAAACATCGCAAAGATGCTGAAGGGTGATTTTCAATAACAGTTGATAGTTGGCCGATAGCAGAACAGGAGAAGGCATTTCCCAGTGTGAGGTGCCAGTCCCAGAGAGCTGTAGCCATGCACGAACTTTAATGGGCAGTAGTTAGCAACAGGACTGCAGACAGTGTGGCAATAAAAATAAAGAAGGTTCAGGGCATGAAAAGACATAGAAGTCTCTATATCTGAGAAATATTAGTTACCCATTGCAAATCTTTTTACTTTTCTTTTTCTCCTGACAACCAGTCAAAGTGTGGGAGGCCAGTTGTCTGCAAGGGGAAGACAATCACTCCTCTGCAGTCCCGAAAAGTGGGGATTCAGTCACTGATTAAGGAGAATCACAGCTCTGATCCAATCACTGCAGACTTTGTACACATCACACACTTGCTTCTTTATCCTACTTAGATAGGAAAGTATTTTGAAATTAAATTCTACAGCTTTGTTTTCAGACCTCTTTCTGGTGTGCTTTTAACAAAACAGAGGAAGAGACGTGTTTAATGTTTCTGCTTCTGAAATTTTGGTCATTCATACTCAGTCACTTTAGACTGAATAATGCATGTCCAAGGATATGGATAAACTTTGTAGACATGCCTTTCACAGATACTTTGACTTGCAGGCACCTTGTTAAAAGAAGCAAGTAATGTTGTCATCTCTTGCAGATAGAAGTTGTTCCAGATGCTGCCCTCCAGCAGCAAACACAAGCATTAAAGAACTTCTGGTCCAGTGGAGCCCTCACAAGTCTGATCAATAAATCAACTGGATATTGCCCAGCAGGGCAATATCTCTGTAATTATTTTCTACTGACTTTCTTCTCACCTCATGAAATAACAGGTGAGAAAAGTCTTCCATCCAAAAGCAAACCAAGATACAGAGATAGGTAGCAAAAGCGATGCTGAGAAAGCTTCATTACAGAGTAACAGGCTACCAACATTTGACTGACATTCCCACAGCAAAAACCAAACAAGCTCCAGCTATTAAAATACATCTTTCTTTCTAATGCATACCTCTTTCAGAAATTATAATCCTCTGATAATTGCTGCTGGATTCTCCCTAAGAAATAGATGGGATGGGACTACAAGCACATTGTGCAAAGGCAAGCCCAACAGAAACAGGAGTGATATCAAATTCCACTGCAATCTTACTTTCCTTTTGCCTAGGTTTGCTCCTTCTGGGTGACTATGGTTTCAGTGTAGCGTACACGGAGAATTTAATTAAGGAGGATCGATGGAAGCAAACCTTTCCCTGCCCAGCACATGTACTCTGATTTTAGTTTCAGAAGCTTTCATGATTACTGTAGGAAGCAGTTATACAGAAAAGCAAATCTTGGTTGTTCTTCATTCTTAAACTCTGATTACATCTGGTAAATATTGTGCCCTTAAGTCATTTAATAATGCAGCTTTTCCACTTTGAAATATTACTGCTGTATGAAAGGTTACCTGGAGGGCCAATTCTAATTACTGAATACATCCAGCACAAAAATATCCAAAATTATTTCCAAATGTTTGCCAACCACAGCTTCAATAATATTCTTTTACAAGGATAGTTTAATTGTGGTTTGTCCACCTAACTTCATTTATTATTTTGATTTAAATGCTAGGCTACTGCAGTTGTGGATTTCTGGATTTTTTGGAAACAGGTCACTGTTAAAGTAAGTTCTGGTTGAGAGGATAGTATTAATCAATATATTGCAATTTGCAAGACACTTAAGACTTGAATCCCCCATTAAATCCAAATCTATCCCCACAAGACACTAATTATGGAAATAGATTCATATATTTCAGTTATATTAGTTACACATCCACATCTGCCTCAGACAAATGAAAAAATACTGCTGCCAGTAAAACATGGAGCTGTTAGGCACACGAGAAGGTAGATGTAGCACTGCAGGCTACCACCCGTTACAACAGAACTTCATGACTATATAGTTGCAATTGTTCCATAGCTGATTGATAGATAATTTTCAGATACAATCATGGAATAGAAATAGATAAAAATCAGAAGTTAGTTGTAACATTTCGGGATAAAAACATCTGAGATTTACATTGATTACAGCCCCTGACTGAGTAAATATTCATTTGGAGTCGCTAGACTATACCCTCCATCATTTTACATGCTGTTAATTTTTGTAATAAAAGTATAGCAAGCACAGCAATATCTGTCAAGAGTGTTTGTAAAAATAAGGTGCTCGATTTCAACAATTTGGTTAGTTATAAAAAATTGTCCTATCACGATACCTACAATAAACAACAACCTTTGCAAGGATTTGAAAAAAATAACGTGACAGTCATGTGGATTAATAACTTGTGGTATCTAACGGAGGAATGAGATCTAAAGTAAGCAAAGCTTTCTGGAGCCTTCCCTTACACACTACAGTCATACACTGAAGACAGAGCAGCAAAGCCAGCTGGAAGCCTTCTGTGAGTTTCAGGAAGGATTGATCAGACCACAACAAAAGCACTTCAGTCAAACATAAATAGAACGCACATTCATTCAATAGTGGTACGCCACTATTTTAAAAGGTAAAGAGGTTTTCTGTCTTCTGAAAAAGAACATCTGCATTGAAAGTGTGATATAAAAACCCTTACAAACAGACAAATCGGAATGGATTTTCACCAGGCTATTACGTCACACACCTGTAACCCAAGCCCCTTGGTTCCCATCAGATTTACAGTGTCTGTTCTAAATCATGAAGCATTTTCTTGTTTAAATTACTACGGCTTTACTTTCAGCAATGCGATAATATGGGTTGTTTATGGGGAGGTCATTTTCCTCACAGAAAAGAAGACCTGCTACAGCTCGAACCTCCTGACAACAAAAAAATCACCTTGACTGACAACTGGCATGCACTACTTCAAAGTGAAAGGCAAATATTGGGCAAGGTTGTAACAGACTCAGATAGACCTCTCCAAATGAATAAGGTGTGTAGCCTTAACAGCAGCAGGACTCTGCTGTAATGAATATATCTACCCATTTCTTCAGGCCTCAGAAGCACAGTGGGCCTGGGGTACAGGTGCCAGTCTCAAGCTGAGGTGTCTCCTGGGGCTGAGGTCTGGTTTACAACCAAGCATGATCATTTGCACACCCAAAAGTTGTCCATGACAAAGATAAAGGAGGCTTTAACACAGACACAAGCACAGAATCTGACACTTCAACCTCACTTTTGTTACGATTTCTTAACAAAAGAGATGATACCTGAGGACAGTGCACTGCTTTCTGCTGACCTCAACTGTACCAGTGCAATGAAAGATTCAGTCCCTCTCTGTTAGCATGTTGTTAGACTGCACGGCCCGTGGTCTGTCTGGTTCCTGGTCTTAAAATGTGCTACTAGAAAATAATTCTTTTCCCATGGTTCACTCTGTGATGATCTTACCAGCTGAGACAGATTTAAGCTTTCACTTAAAAGAAGTTAAGGGAAACATAACAAAACAAAAAAAAAACATACAAAAAGGAAATGTCTACATTTTCTGTCTCTGAAGTGAAATTCTCTAAGTGATTTGCTGTTGTTGAGCTTCCTGGTCAAAGAATGGACTTTCCCTGAGGTGTCCCTAGAACCCATTCCGAGCACAAGTGAGAGAAGTTAGTTCTCTAAATAAATCTTTGCAGAAGTCCCAGGTGACCAGAACATGACTTTCAATGGTCATAGCCACTTCTTTCTCAACATACCTTCTCATACGGTCCCTCTCCAAAGTAAGGAGAACGTCAGCCACCAGAAACTTTTTGTGGAAAGTTCGTCTGGTTTTGCAGGCATGAGAGAAGCCCAAAACTTGGGCTTTCTGAGGGCAATTATTTGAAAACTGCACCCCAAAGCCTTCACTGCTGTAAGACCTTCACCTAGGGAAATGAAAAGTAAATAGGGAATGAGAGTGAAGGGGGCACTTCAGTGTCTGGGCAGTTTTAGAAGAGATTCCAAGCATTCCATATACTTGAGGGTGCTGCTGGCACCAAAGTCTTCTTGTTTTATTCTAGCTTTGCACCTAGAAGGGTGAACATTCAGCTTCAGAACAAATACAATCTGACTTGTGAGATTCTTTGTCTTCCAAACAAAGCTTTAGCTTTTTTCTTGAAGAATTTCATCTTGATGGATACTGGCAGTGGAAGGCATGTTAAATAATGCATGAAGAGAGGGATGGACACAAGAAGTGTCAGTTTTCAGTTTTATGCCCTTTTCCCCTGCAGTCTTTGAAATATATTTTATGCAGTTGCTTCATAATTCATACAAATATGTAAAGGCTAACCCTGCACATTAGGCTCTGATGAATATACTGTGCAAATTCATATGCAAAGCAGATGTAACCCTCAGGCCATTGGCACATGCCCAGCTGAAAAAGAAGCACCACTGTGTCATGCAGCATTTTATTGTTTCTGGCAATACCCCTGAATTTAAGTCAGGAATGAAACTATATGGAGCAAACAAAGGCCATCTATTTTACACTTCTTTACACCAAAAATACAAGCGCAGAGCAGCATCGCCGCTCTAACCTTGTAGGATTTTTAGCTGTCTCCAGAGTAAATAAAGCTGCTGTTGCTATTGTTCACTCCCTTCAAAAATATCCTCAGTTCTGTCAATGATTTGAAAATAGTGGTGCAGTAAGACACTATCTCAAAGTATTGATTCCATACGTACAACAAACCCCCTTTAGTTCAAACACACACACATTTGTGTTACTTGCTCAGAGCTACTCTATGACTAAAACAAATGGATGAGCACATTCAGGAAAACTTCTTTCTACTTGTACATCTTGGTGTCATATACTTTTACAAAGAAAACAGTTTAGCTTACTAAGAACTTGGCCGTAACACTAGTGTCAATATGGAACTGAAGTATCTTAATACACTTGCGCCAGTATGATCCAAAGCCAACGGAAATCATGGGAAAGATTTCCACAGTCTTTCCTGAACGTAGTCCTTCAATCCCCTCCAGTAATCACAGTCTATCATGTATTGACACACCCACCTAAATAAAGTCAAAACACGTGTGCATCAGAGATCAATAAGTTTGAGAAAAGCAAGAGCGAAACAATACTTTCAAATAACAGTTTCTACTAAAATTTAATACTAATATTTTACCACTAGGCTAAAACACCAGAGAAAACAGCATATTATAACCTGAATGGTGACATAAGAAATCCATAAAAATCCTAATTAAAGTACATTGTGCATAACAGCAAGTCTTGGCAGTGCAAGTCATCCACCAAACACTATGAAATGTGCTTGAGAATTGGAAAAAGCATGTGCAATTCTTTTTAAAAAAGAGATAATTCAGCTCAAGAGACAAAAAAAGTTTAATAGCGTTTGACTTGCTCAACATTTTAAGCTTGCCTGAAATTACACATTCATCATAGAATCATAGAATCAAGAATCACAGGATCATAGAATGGTTTGGGTTGGAAGGGACCTTAAAGGTCATTTAGGTCCAAGCCCCCTGCCACTGGCACGAACACCAATCTGATGGTTATAAATATTATTTATCCTACCAAAAGCTATCAGGCTGTCAAGCTTGGGATCCCAGTAAACTGGTACTGTACAGATAAAGACAAGCCACAGCTTAACCCAGAAGGGCTTAACACTTGTAGATCTGATCCAAAAAGTGCCCTCCAGCATAATCTCCTTGGCATTAATAATTCATTATGCTTAATGAGACTTCTAACTTGTAGAAAATTAGACAAGTCGTAATGTCATCAAAGGATCATTTCCTGCCAGGCGAAATTAAGACAGTAGCAGAGAAAAGGTAGAGGAATGATCATTCTGGCTTAGACAAACAGCTCACTAATTCTTTTTTCTAAGGGTATGAATTTATCACATCCGGTTAGCTCTTACAAAGCCATTGTTACTTAGTTTTTACATATAACTGTATGTCTCAAATTTTTTTCAAGTGTTGCATCTCTATCAATTATCATTAATGCAATTCAAGGCTCTGTTAAGGTCTATTTGTTTGATAGGCTTTTTAAAAGCTCCAAGTTGTTAGTTTCCTCTTGGGCTGCTTCTCGGTCCCAAGTCTAACTTCAAATCAGTAAAATTACTCTTCTCTCACTTAAAGCATGCTTCATTCATCTGTCAGCAGTAATTCTATTTCCTTTAAACAAATATTAGTATTTCTTGACACCGTGACGGCCAGTTCCTACAGCAGTAAAAATATGATCCTTCTCCTCTTCCATTGCTTCTTCCTGTCTTATGTGTATGGGCCTGGAGCTAGACTTGAAGGATCTTCACCAAAAGAGACTACCCCAGACGTCTTTCCTGGATAGGCTGACTGGTTCAGGTTAAAACCTCAGATTCAGACATGCTCAGAAAATTGCTCGTGCCTGAGCCAGCTCATCTCACTCACGCATAATCAGAATAGTAAGTTGTTCTTGCCATGTAAGAAGGGTTATTTCACCCTTGTGAAGAAATTTTAAGAACAAGGAGATGGAAATATCTTACCAGAGTCAACACCTGTTCCTAAACCTTGAGCCTCTATGGATATAACCATGAACATAAATTTTCTTCCGGCTCCAAAAGCAGGTGTTGCTAAAGGCTGGCAAAGCAGCAAGCACAGGCACTGCAGAGCACCCTCTTGACTTCAGATCTCTCTTCCCCTAAAAAACAGCAAACTAGAGACATTCAAACTATTGACAAAGCTGAGGCACAAAAGCTTCCAGAACATCTCTGGAGCAAATTAGACTTGCAGGAGAGATCTGAAAAAGATGTTAGCAAAAGGACACTGTGGGTGCTAACTTTGATGGTTTTGTAAATATATTCCCATATTCATCTGCACAAAGGCTAAATCAGCCTGTGCATTCATTGTATTGTCTGGGTTTGGGTTTAGTTTTATTTTAGAGTGAAGCATACTCAATAAACCAAACAAAAGGAAGCCACGAGAAAAATGGGAAGATGCTAAACTACCATCAAGATCAGCAAAGTACAGACGCCAACGTAAGAGGGTAGGACAGTTTTGGAAATAATAAGATACAGATTTACACTGAAAAAACTGAATATGGTACGATTAAATAAGGCAGATGGGTATAAGGCTCAGGCACAGGGATCTTAGATTTTTAGCCCTTCTTGTCTCCAAAAGAGAATAATTTTCAGAATCTGATCTGCTTTCTACTTTTCCACTCAAATATCACAGATCCAGGGCCCACCTCTTCTTTATGCTATGGAACCAGCCTTCATGAAAGGAGAGAAGTGGGAGATTAAAACTGTCTTTACTCACAGTAGAGACTAAATACTGGCTCAGAACTGGCCACTATTTCCTTGAGGGACCTTGGAGAAAGAGACTGCAAGCAAGATACAAGGTTCAGATGGTTTGTTTCAGCATCTAACACTGCTCCAAGACAGCACAATTTAGAACCTGTACAGAATTAGGGTACATTTAGTCAGTCACCAATTTTGTCATGTTTTGTGGCAAGCATGGAATCAGTGTCACATCTTTTTCTTTTTTCTTTTTTTTTTTTAATTGGGGGGGTGGGGTGGGGCAGGAGGAGGGATTTAGCATCTGGGATGTTTTTACTGTGTTGTAATATTTTTTAACTACTGCATTTTCAATGTACCAGAAAGAATGCAAGTGTCAATGCTTCTTGTGATGTCTTCTACATTTACCTTTTCTCATTAGAATTTATCTTAATAATCATACATTACTCTGCAGCAAAAAAATGTGTCATTGTTTCTGTCAGAAATATTGCATTTAGTATGAAAATCTGTTTTAATCTTCAGATTGGTCTGCATACATATAGATAGCACCTTACAGCATTGTTTTTGCAACCTTAATGGGCAAAATGTACGCACTGGGGCAAAGTAATTGGATTTCAGCTGAGAAGCAGCATTTGAATGAAATCAATAAAGATTCTGTCATCTAATATTTTAAGTTTAGTACAATGTGTATACTGCAGGTCAGCGTAAATTCGTTAAAACAGATCAATGCAATGGAATTTGTCTTGGGTGCCTTGAAATATCCTAGGGTCACTTGAGAGGAAGTTGCCAAGGAAACAAGAGATGCAACTCAGAGAAACATTTAGGTCTTTTAAGTTGATGGCTGAATTCTACAGAGTTTATAAGATATTATAATATAGGAAGTTGTCATGGAAACAAAATTCAACAAATGGTTAATGAATAGCCAAGCTGGGCAACTACTGCAGGTGGTTGTGTCAAAACGGTTTGGGCTAGAACATTCTTAAAAAATGTGAACTCTCCATAGGTTTTTGGTTGTTGGTTTTTTTACCCCAGATAAAAAAAGCAAATGGTGCTTAGGTACCAAAATGGCAGATGCACGAGCAAAACTATTAACAGATAGATGTCTTTATAGCTGGGTTAATTTTGGGTACTACGAATCATAATTCCTTAACTAGCATCTAGAAGCTCTGCTATAGGTAATAAACCTGCTTTGGATTTCAAATATGCTTCTGTTTTATTATTGTTCATATTAAATGAAATATTTTAATTAGAAATACTTTAAAAACTCAATTTGTGTCTTGATGGGTGTCTTCTCCCCATCAACAGCATTTTAGTTGCAGTGTTTTTGTTATGCTTTTTTTTCTGGGTTTTAGCCCCATGTCTACTTTTCTTCAATAATAAATCCTTGCTGAAGTTATTTTAAGTTCTGTAACAGAACAAAAGAGTCATTTTCCAGCATCATGCAGGCATCGATGATTTTCTTCCTTTATCATTCCATTTCAACTCCTCAATTTCCTCTTTTATTAGGTATGATGCATTTCTTAGCTTCTGTGCAGTGCTTTAGGGTCTCAACAATAACTTAAAAAGTCTTATAACTTTCTATCAAATTAAAAGAAAAAATCCAAGAACATACTCAGTAATATGCAATCCATTTTCTTTTTTTAATATATTAGAGGAAACCATGACACTAGCACTCTCGGGGAGATTAGCTGAGACAGACACCCTAACTGAAGATGGAGAGGGCATGCTTTCATTCTCTTAGATACAGACAAACTGCATCTAATGTATAGATAAGATAGATAAGGTAATACTTCTGCATGGAAATTCTTTTACCAAAGCTACTCATAATTTATAATAATTTTACTTCCCCAATGAACTCCCATTTTTAGCCCTCAAATACTCATTCCTGGGAAGTTTTTCTTATCTAACACTCATCCTAAAAACATCATGCTATTTAATTTGCTTAAAAGCTCCTGGCCATTATGTTCTAGATCAGCCTGTCACTTGTTAAAAATAACAGCTTTTTGAAATGTTTCACAAACATTTCATCTGCCTTAAATAGCATAGAATTAAGATGCCAAATACTGTATAACAGCATTTGTAGCTACCTTACCACTGGAAGTTATAGCTATAAATTTTACATTATGTCATTTCCCCCAGCTATGCACACACACATACACAAATTGTGCATTTTGAAGCGTACCTGTGCTTGCACGAGAATGGAGATGAAGAAAGCTTGTGCCATTTGCTCAGCCAGTAGAAATGCTGTACATCTTTAATGAGGTTTAGCTTTTTCCTGAACATACAAAAATCTTCCCTTTGACCCTTTCACTCCCTCCTCACCGTTATACCCCAAGAGTGACATAGGTTGCTGGAGTATCCACACACCCTAGGGCCCTGTCTGCCCTCCATGTGCTGCCCCAGGTTGCTCCTCATCCAGTGCAGCATTGGCTGCAGCTGCACTGATGGCTAACAGGAGAAAAAATAGGAAATCCAGTTCAAAAATGCAAAATTTTCTAGCCCAGCAAGAACCCTCTGGTTTCGTGTATCTGGACCTAAAGAAAAGGAACTTGAGATGGAGTTTTACTTTCACATTCGTCTTCACATCAGCCTCACACAGTTCAGATGGACGTCAGGGTAGAAGAAAAAGGAGAATCTAGATCGCACAATTTCATTAAGTCTTGAAATTTCAGCACTTCCCCAGACCTTTGAATAATGTTTTCCAGGAGAATCTCAGCTTTTATATAAGTTTCTAGACTTCATGATAATGGAGAAAAGGTGTTTAAAAGGTTTAGAGGAGACAAAGAAACTAACCCCTGTATAGGATTTTTTTGTATGCATTTTTTAACATCTCCACATTCTTGAGAGGCTTATATCATAATACATGAATTGTTGGGAACAGTCAAGAATCAGGACTCTCAATGTGAACCATTTTTAGCATGAATGCATGCCCTTGGAAACCACATACAATTTTTTATCGTCATTCCTCCTAGCAGAAAAACTGAATAGAACGAGGATTTCACTGAGCACCAGATGCTATTCCTGAACTATGAAGGGTACAGTATGATAGAAACAAGCAAAAAAATTGTCATTTGCAATGTCGTGGTTAAGCCCACCTTGCCCTTAAATGTATTTTACAACCCATATGATTTTGTAATTGTACAGCTTTATGCTAAAGATAATAAAATAACCTTGAATTGTGCTTCATAGCAACACAATTAACTACTTACATATGGACAAATACTTGAATATATTGTATTGCATCTGGATGCTATGTTATACGTCTCTCATATACTGCAATCAATTAACTCAAGGCTGTTGCTAGTTCCCGAGCAGGCTGCAGAATAGAGTCCTTTAGAGAAAAGGCACTTTCCTCTTGTGCATCAATGTATTCAAACTTCCAACTTGAATGAAACCTCTGAAAGTTTGATTTCAACGCTATTAGTGCTAGAAACTCTCTTTTTAAGGCCTGTTGCAATTTAAGACAGCTGAGGAAGCAGATCAAACTCTGGCTCATTGCTCATTGCCCAAGGATGGTGCAATCAGCTGGATAAAGGCAAAAACGTGTCTTTCTGTTTTCCAGGTTTGCTGTGAAGTCAAATGCCAGATGTTCTCTAGGTTTTTTTATAGAATTTATTAGAAGTTATTAACTTCTTGAGATCTTAATCAAAGGGGCATGGGAATAAGAAACAATAAAGTGGGCTTTTTTCTTTGTTTTCTCAAATATTTGCTTTAACTAATTAACAAGAAAAAAAACCAGAAAGCTCAGTTGTAACAGCAGTATTTGCCCAGCGATGGATTTTACTTGATGCTATGCAAATATAAGCTGCAGAGATATTGAAGCCCCGGGAATCCTGGGTTACACAGTTATGCTACTTTAATAATTGTTCTTAAACGCTCATATGGGTTAGCACTTACTCACACAAGAATTACTGGCATCATTGGGGCTTCTTGCATACTTTGTAATCACCAGTGCTACTAGATTCACTCAGGGGTAACAAATTGTGCTTTACCTAACTGATACAACAAGCATTTCAGATTTCAGCTACTGACAAAAGGCTATTCGCTTCCCTCAAATAGTATTCGTGCTGAAATACGCACAGAAACTTAATGTGTGTACCCATGAAATTTGCAGCAGGTCTATAAAGGAAAAGGCAAGACACCTCAAACGATTCTTTATGAATGATCTTTCCAACTGTAAATGTGAAAACTGAACCTTAAAAAAATCAACAGCCCTTGTTCCATTAATGTAATTTGCAAAATGAACAGGTTTGTGAGCTTTTTGTTCTTGAAAAACGTAGCCGAACCAACTAGAAAGGCCAGAGCTGTCTTCCCAGGAGAAGTCTGTTAAATAATAAATATAAAACCCATCAACTTTCAGGCACCTCAAACCAGGCATGAAATACAGAAAACTCACAGTAGTTAGTTAGTATATCAGAACCAGGGATTTGGGCCCTTTTTATTCACTTGTGCAACTTAGAGCAGTTTGTTTCTCACTGAAGTGCTGTTCACACAAAGCATCCACAGCAGAGGAACGTTTTAAACTTTTTGTGTATGGAACTTCCCATTAGGAAACACAGCTTGTGATATGGAAATCAAACAAAAAAGAAATTGTATCTATACACAACCCTCTCAAAGGAGGAGCAAAGGAAGGTTTTGTCTTTCTGTGCTTTGGGGAAAATCCTCCTATTGCTTACATGATCCTTCAGAAGTTTTCAGTTCTCTTCTAACCTGTAGATCTCCCTGCATCTTCCCAGCATGGACCCATGGGCAAATTTAAGCCTATGGCCAAAAGACCTAGCACAGATCGAGCAAGAAAAGGCCCATAAAAAGGTGCAGGTTGGGACAGAGAATCCTGTCAGTCACTTGGTTAGCATCAAGACAACAGCCTTGCACTGCAGGATGTGAGCGTGCACATCCATAAGCTAAGTCTGTAGCAAAGTCCGTACGGTCTGGCCTCAGTGAACAGCAGTGGGAGGGAGCGCAGAGGCAAGGCTGTTAAATGCTGGTTGTCACTTGCTGGGGGGCTGCAGTGTCTGGGGTGGACACTTCCAGCAGTGGTACCAGCTTCTCCTCCGGTTGAGAAATCAAACCACCTGGTCCCAAATACATTTGGTGTGGGTCTGGCCAACACCACCGGTGGCATTCTTCATCCTCGGGGGAGAAATCCCAACGTCTTTCATTCTCTCCTAGTACTTTGCAGCCATTCCCTGCTCCTGACTGGGCACAGCATGGCTGCACTGCGGAGTCTCTTAACTCAGAGACTGTCTTTCAGCAGCACCTTGGCTTTAGCCTGTGCCCCTCGCTGGGCCAGCAGACATCTGTTCAGAGCTCAGATAAGCCCAGGTGAAAAGTTTAAGTGCACTGCTGACAGAGAGATTTGTACTAAAATGTGGGTGGGAGCCTGAGTTAAGCCTCCAGTGAAGACATGCTCTCAGTCTAGATGATCCATCACAAGAGTGGCAGATCCAACATGCATCAATGCGCATCTACTGTCCTAAATCACACTGTTGCTAGTGTCGGGAAAGAAAAACGAATAAAGCAGAGACAAAATATCAGGTAAGGACAAAATGCGATGAGTGAAAATCCATATGTACATCCATAAGCACATGTTCAAACCCCACACGTACACTGCATAACACAATTGCATTTCCCCTGATAACACCTTCAGGGAAATAGTTCAATTTCAGCCATAAAATATATCTCCAGTTTTCTGGGTATGTCATAGACTTCGAGGGCTGTAGTTTCTAACTACCAGTTGATAGTTTGGGGTTGAAAGAATCACCTTAACTCATTTCACTGAGAGTAATCATGGTGCGCAAAAAGAGGGACAGAAGTGAGAGAGAACCTCTCCGCTCTCTCCTGCCTCTCCTCACTCCCACTCCACGGTGCTGGATTCCTTAACCTTTGCCACAACTTGCTGGTAAATAGTCTGGGCTAAAATTAGAAGTATAGCAAAGGGTAGGTGTTACCATCTGCTGCATGTTGTTAATTCTTGATGGCCTGATAACATCTATTTTTGATGTGCTTTATTAGCTTTCTGGGGAGGGGAATAGAGGGATAGGCCTCTAGTGCCCCCATCAGTGGTTTTAGGTATTTGCTGCTTTTCTTCAGTTGACAGCCAGCTTTGCCACAACAGAGGGTTTTTCAAAGAACATGCTAGGTAAGACAGGAGACCATGGATACTCATCTTAGGCACACAACTGGCAGTGACATCTGGATCTGCTTTAGTTTGTTCAGTAACCAGCACGTCTTCTTTCATGTAACCATGGACCATTTTCTCTGCTGTGATCTTTTTATTGATACTGTAAGTAATAGTCAGATTAGAATTGAGCAATAATAGACTGTCCATCCATCTTGGTTGTCTGGCAAGACAAAAATTCTCCCAGATACTGAGACATTTAAAAACCTATGCACACTGCAAATAGAAGCTTAGACTGGCAATGACCGATGGCTGTATTACCTGTTAAGCAGAGTAAAGTTCTCTAGCAAAATAAGTCTTATACTGTTCTATTAATTGGTAGAGGCAAAACCAACTGTACCTGCTAAGCATTTTTATTGTTTAGAGCTAAAGAAATACAATACTCTTGTCTCAGCTGGATTTTAAAGAGTCAGATGACTGTTTTGTGACATTCAAAATCATGTGAAAGCATGAATAATTCTCAAGCAAATCTAGGTGTAGCATGAGATGAGACCAACTGCTGTGACCACCACAATGTACCACAACAGTGTCTAATAAAATGTTGTCCCTTTAAAATACATTATTTTAGACATTATCCTTCAGTACAGTGTAGACTTCTTCTTACTTTTCTCTTCCATGCTACCAGTCATCTCTTCCTAAAGTCCCTATTGATCATACTCAACAATTTCCCTTCTTCTCCTAGGTGCTGACACCACACGTCTGACACCACCCATGACAGTTAAGTGCTTCCTGCTCTAATGAACCAGATGATGCAGCAGACCAGCTCTTGCTCCCATTGACCTGCTGTCCTGACTGGGTGCCTCTACCATCCTGACCCATCTGCCCAACGCCCTTCCTGAGAAGGCTTACTTCTGTCCTTCCAACCGCATGAAATAGTCAGCCAATCAAGCATCACTATCAGGACTGGCAAGTGTATTTGTTTTCGGCATCTCTGTGGTGAGTCAGCGAGACAGATGTACACTTCAGGGCTAGCAAAGTCGCATTGCCTTTTAATGAATAGCTGAGGTATTCGAAATTGCAAAACAACTTCCCAGAGGAGGCAAGTGAGCCTCAGCCTGAGATGGCTCAGGCCCTCCTGGAAGACTCACTGCCTGGAAACGTTAGAAGGTAAGAAATGGCTACGGCACCTGTAAATGTCAAAGAAGAGACTTACTGATCACAAACGATATGTTAAAGATTCCCATCCAGTGGGAGAACTGTATATGATATTAAGCTCTCCTCAGGCATAGAGGTCTGTTAGGTAGAGGTGGAATATCTGTAACCAAAGTAGATAAATGCTCTGGCTGCTTTTAGAAAGCCTCCTGAAATATTTGGTCTTTTTCAATCTAAAAAGATTTATATCTTAACATGAACAAGCTATACTAGGACAAGCAGATAAAAAGGAATGTCTGCAGGTGAAAGTGTTACCATAAAAGAGAGAGCACAGCTCCAACAAACCGTGTGACCTAGAAGCGAGAATTGCTAGATATTTAGCTCACTATTTCTAAAACTATGGTCTGTGATGTTTCTAAGGGTCAATAAAAGATATAAAATATGTTCAAAACATTAGATAGCAAGAGCAGCTGTAGCTCATTTCTACAGGGAGTGGGGTATGAATGCAGTTTATAACAGAAGGCTGCAAAGTTCACAAGATGGGGAACTGCAAATACTCTTAACTACTAGCAGCATCTCAGTTCCTTCAAGGCAAAGGATTAAGTACAAACACATGCAGCCTGTAATTATAGTTTGGTTTGATGCCCCTGCAAGACACGGAAGGAGCTAGTTCTGATGCAGTGAGTAAAAATGCTGGGGTCACATGGAAAAAGACGAGTCAAAAAATAGTCACAGATGGTTTAGAAAATACTATGCCTGCCTTATAGGGAGCTGTCTGTTGTTTTCTACAGTCCAAATAAGCTTAGAAATTCACAGAAGGGATCATCATTGATGGGGAAACCGGACACCAGGAACTGTCAGGCAAAGGGCTATGGCTTTGCTCATGTTAACTAGCACAATTTCATCAATTTCAGTGAAACTTCCCAAGTTCATACCAGCCGAGGATCACCTCATGTGCCTCCAAGAACTGCTATGAGAAAGGTGAGAAAGAATAAAGGTCTTGCAAAAATAAAGTCATCACCTACAGTACCCACTGGGAGTAAGAAAACTAAATACTTGCACCTGTAAATCTTACTCATGTATTCCCTCCTCTCAAAAACACACAAATGCATAGAGTATAGGTCTGTTTGCTAATCCCTGGCTACTGCAAAGGAAGATAAGTAATCCTCTAATCAGATCTGAATGAAGCTTCCATTTTTTTTCATAATAAAACATTCATGTTACAGATGCCCTGACAGATTTTACCGTCTTGCCATTTTATTGATTCTTAAATAGGAAAGCTATCATACTTCTGACGGCTTCTCATAAGGAGACTAATTAGATTATTTCATCATCTGGTTCATCAAAGCAGGAAATACTGAAGTGTCACAGCTGGTCTCAGACTAAATATCTAGTACCAAGATTTTAAATGAAAACTATTACATCTTCACTGGGTAATCATTTCATAAATTGTTAGACAGTAAAAAATGATGAAGACAACACATATCATCTCACATCTCAGGCTGCAAAGGGAGTCTTAACTCTACCACTGCATTTGGATTTATTCCACCCGGTTTTGCTACTACTGTGTGTTGAGTCTGTGTGGCGGGGCTTTGGTAGCTGGGGCAGGGGCTACACAGGAGGCTGAAAGAAGCTGCTCAAAGCTCCCCCAGCTCCAAGTCACCCCCGCCTTGGGCTGAGGCCGGGCCATTTAGGGACAACAGATGTGCCTCTTCCATAACATTGAGACCTGCAGCAGAGGGAGGAGGGGGAGGTGAGAGAAATACCTGTGCAGATACCAGGAGTCAGTGAGGAAGGAGGCAACCGGGTGGCCAGAGCGGAGATTGCCCTGCAGCCCCCGGGGAGAGGGCAGGCTGTGCCCCTGCAGCCCACAGAGGATCAGGGTGGAGCAGCCCGTGAAGGACCACAGCAAGGCAGGGATGGACCTGCAGCCTGTGAAGGACCATGGAGGAGCAGAGAGGGACCTGCAGCCCATAGAGGACCCCATGCCAGGGGAGGTGCCTGCTCCCGAAGCAGACCGTGACTGTGTGGGCAGCCCATGCTGGGTCTGTGAGTTCTTGGGGGACTGCACTGTGCGGGAAGGACTCCCGTCAGAGGGGTTCGTGAGGGACTGTCTGCTGTGGGAGGCACCCCGCGCTGGAGCAGGGGAAGCGTGCGAGGAGCCCTCCCCGCTGAGGAGGAAGGAGCGGCAGAGACAACCTCTGGTGAACTGACTGCACCCCCCATTCCCTGTCCCCCTGCGCCGCTGAGGGGGGAGGAGGGAGAGACATCAGGAGTGAGGGGACTCGAGGCCAGGAAGGAGGGAGGGGTGCTGGGGTAAGGGTATTTATTTGTATTTTAAGATCGGGCTTTTCGTGTCTCCTTATCCTACTCTGTTTTGATTGATGAATGATTACATTGAATATTTTTTCCCCAAGTTGAGTCTGGTTTTGCCTGTGACCATAACTGGTGAGTGAACCCTCCCTGTCCTTGTGTCACCCACCAGGGTTCCTCACATTTTCTCCTCATCCTGGTGTGGTGGGAAGAGTAAGCGAGCAGCCACATGGTTCTTTGTTGCTGACTGGGCTCAAACCACGACATACTGTCATCAAAGAGGCTTTACATAATGATCCGACCTGGAAAAATCAGACAGCTATTTAGTTTTCTGACAAAGATTTACGACTGAGAATTACAAAGTCAAGAGGCAACATCTTCATTTTAAGGGAATTCCCTATTATTGATTAAACCTTTCCAAGCGGAGTACTACTCACCACTATGGAGGGATCAACTACAAGGAACCACATCCTCCACAGAGAGGACCAATGCCAGGGTCTGATTACTGTTCACTGCCCATCGTTCCTCTCCGAACTTGCGGGATATCTTCTTCTTTTGCACACGCTGCTTTGTACAATAATCAAATCCTCCTGTAAAGAAACACATGTGAAAAAGCCAAATATTCAATTTTATTGTGCTTCACCTTCTCATACGTGCACGCAGAGGACAAGAATAGACAAGCTACTCATTTAAAAGAAGAGTTTGTTCACCATAGTGATTTAGAGTCAAATTGCCAACTATCACCAGCAGACAGTTAACAAAAGGCCTAGGCTTTAGAGGTCTACTTAAGACCTCAAAAAGAACATTGTGGTAATAGGTAAATCATTTCCTTTAAAGAGCATTCTCATGAAAATCACATGTAAAAGCAGAGTCTTAGTAGAATACCAAAACCTCAGTAACTTTGTTATGAAATAATATGATCCTGTTTCTCTCACAGACCTATAATGTCATTATGTAAATGGCTATACAAAGCCATGATTATATCAACAAAATGAAATTGTTGTGTAAGACAGTTCCCAGTCTCTGTAAATGAGGCTTTTTGGCACTATAAAAGCAGAAAGTTTCCTCCTATAATGTTAGGAGGAACGTTAACATTGTTGGTTCCTGTCGCATTTTTTACTTTGAGGGTTATCACAATTAACCTTGAAGATCACAGGACCAAAAAGATAATATATATGCGTGAGTTGCATCATGCAGTGAAAATTGTAGTAATATTTAGACTCTTCTTATGTTCTGCACTTCCTTGACCTTATTAGAAATTTAGAAATCCTTGTAACTTTGCCTGACTGTTACTTGGTCAGAAATAGCTCTTTGTAATCTGAACCCTCTTGGGTGTTTTTAATGAGTTAGGCTGTAGGCCTCGTAAAATTTTAGATGGAAGTTTTGACTGAGTTACTTTGATGTAGGAAAATGTAATTTTTATGTCAGAACTGTCTCTTTGAAGTTACATGAACCAATAGGTGAACCATGAACCTCAGAAAAGGACTCATTCTTTCTGAACTCAGCCTAACTTTTAGAGTAATGAAAGATACAAAGGTCACATAGTTAAAAGTGCACATTGAACCATTTGAGGGCAGTAACAGTGTCATAAAAATATTCTCAGTAAGCTGTCTCCTGAATTAATAGCATATAACTGTTACAAGACAATACTATTAAATAAAACCGTAAAATTTAGCTACAAACTTCAGTTAATGATCCTGTAAAATCATGACCCATGTTGCTGATATTTGTAGCCTATTACATTATTAGTAATTCTTTCAATTTCTAACTTATATATAATAATTTCTGCCTCCTTTAGGCAGACCAGAAAACTGACATTTTTCTCATTTTGACCCTCATCTTGCAATTTGCACGAATAACACAATTCTTTACTTAGACCCTTATTTAAGCAAAATAGTTTTTAAAAAGGGAAAATATGATAGTGGAAAAAAGGTCAGAAATTAAATTCAGATTTTTGTACTTTCTGCAATTGACCTGTAACCAGCGGCATGCCATGTCCACTGTGCGAGCGATGCCGGCCAGGAGAACTGCACTCACTCTTCTGTGTTAAAAACTGCTACCATCTCCAAAAAGGCGAAGAGACGGATCTTTATAGATGGTAGTGTCAAACGTCTGTATGAGCTAGTCCACATCACTGGCTTAGAGAGCAACGAGCATTGCAGTGGCACTAGCTGTGGACTAGACTATGAAAATGTGTAATTCCCATTATTACAGTGCATTTTGGGCATCAGTTTCCACTTTATTTCCTCTTTAGAGGCTCTCATTTTCTTACACATAAACTGTTAAAGAAATACTGTTTAAGGAAGGAAAGAGAATGGAAAAAAGAGGAGGTCTAAGACAGGCAGGCTCAAGCTTTGTCAATGCAACAAAGCAGATTTTGTCCCTAAGCAAGACATGTCCCTGACCAAGACAAAGGCCATGCCTTTTTGTTGTATGGGTAGCAGCTTATCTACACCTACCAGTTTTTCTTCCTGGTTGTTTTTTCTAACTTCCCACTATTCCTGAAATAACATCAGCATTCAGTTACCACTAATGGAAAATACCTAGTCATTTTAGGGAAGGGATTTTATGATGTTGTTTCCTGTAAAAGCAGAGCCCTTGATAGACACTAGGTCACAGCATCCACGTCTTCTACTGATACCAGCCCTGACCAAAGTACAGTGGGGCTCCTCCTGACCCTCAGAGTCCTTCCTATGGAGTCAAGGTGTATCCGGGGCACAAAGCTAGATCAGAAAAGCATTTTTTAGGTCTTGCAGTTTAGACTTGGTGAAACATCAGCTCCTTTCCCTGGCCGTGTTCTCAGCAAAAAGCAATCCCCACCCAGGACAGGACTGAAGAGCATGGGACAGCAATGTGCTGCTGCACTAGGACACTCCTAGTCATTACAACCCAAACATGTTACTGTAGCAAAAGTCGTGAAGTCAGGCAAGATCCCCTAGACTATCAGACCGTTCAGAAAATGTTTAATAGTACTATTTAATACCCTCATCAATTACATAGACAGTGGGATCGAGTTCACTCTCAGCAAGTTTGCACACAACACCAAGCTGTGTGGTGCAGTTGACACGCCTGAGTGACGGGATGCCATCCAGAGGGACCTGGACAAGCTTGAGAAGTGGGCCTATATGAACCTCACAAGGCTAAACAAGGCCAAGGGCAATGGATCACAGCAACCCCTGGTATCAACACAGACTGGGGGATGAAAGGATTGAGAGTAGCCCTGTGGAGAATGACTTGTGGGTACCAAGGGATGAAAAGCTCAACATGAAATGGCACTGCGCACTTGCAGCCCACAAGGCCAACCACATCCTGGGCTGCATCAAAAGCAGCAGGTTGAGGGAGGTGACTCTCCACCTCTGCTCCACTATGGTGAGACCTCACCTGCAGTACTGCATCCAGCCCTGGGGTCCTCAGCATAGGAAAGACACGGACCTGCTGAAGCAGGTCCAGTGGAGGGTCACAAAAATGATCAGAGGGATGGAGCACCTCTGCTATGAAGAAAGGCTCAGAGAGCTGTGGTTGTTCAGCCTGGAGAAGACCTTATTGTGGACTTTCAGTACTTGAATGGGGCTTCTAAGAAAGATGAGGACAAACTTTCTAGTATGGCCTGTAGTGATAGGACAACGGGTAGTGGTTTTAAACAGAAAGAGGGCAGATTCAGACTAGGTAACAGGAAGAAATTTTTTACAATGAGTGGTGAAACACTGGACCAGGCTGCCCAGAGAGATTGTAGGTGCCCCATCCCTGGAAACATTCAAGGTCAGGTTGGACTAGGGTCTGAGCAACATGATCTAGTTGAAGATGCCCCTGCCTACTGCAGTGGAGGTTGTACTACATAATCTTTAAAGGTCCCTTCCAACCCAAACTATTTTATGATTCTATGAAAATATCTGCCAGCTGGGACACCACAAGACTTCTTTCAGCAACTTGAACAAACCTCATCCCTTGGCTATTCTCCTCCCTCTTCCATTCCCTTAATGTTATGTTCAACCCAAAGTAAGTGGTAGTTTAAGTCTTAAATGGTACATTAAGGCTAACGAACACAATTCTCAAGGCACAGTAGCATTTTTGTACTGTACTTTCATAGTTGCTTATGTAGTTTGGAAATCAACTTTCCAAGTCAACTCTTTACTGCTGCTAAGACCTACCTGAGCTGATTTCTATAAAGATCTAAGAGCTGCTCACTTATTTCACTTTTTTAATAATATTTAGTCTTGCAAAAGAAACTTTTCTGTTTCCACGGGAGTTCACGCCTAGCAATCACTATTCCAAAATCATATCTTACTGGTATAATTCTTTTCACTTTATGGAAGTTTAAAAATACAAGTAAAGGTCATATGCTAATTTGACATTTCAAAATCATACTCAAACTTGAAGCTTCATAAAAGTAAGTTTGATTATGACACTTGATGTACTTTACATATAGGAACAGCTTAAAATTACTTATTGCTTTATGAACTAAGGTTTTTTTGCAATAGGACGTAACTTTAAAAGGCCTTAAGTAGCGGAGAACGCCTAGCCAAATAATATTTTTATCACTGTCCTGCTAAAGTAACGCCAGATGTACCAAATAAAGTACTTTCTGAAAATTCTTGAGCAGTCACAGTTGTCACATCACCAAGCTGCTGCAAAAATAATTTAGCACTGGAAAAAACTTCTCTTTTGTCAATGTTGTTAGTAAAATACACATTTCATCTATTTTTCCTTGGAATGTATGAATTTTAACATAACAAAATAGGAAAGTAGAAAATCTCTTTAAAAATGGGGGGGAGGGAAATAATTTCTTAGCAACACTGAAGATTTGATTAATACTTAGGCTGATGCTTACCATATTCACCTCAACATCTCATTACTATCCTGTACTCCTCCATCCTTATCTTCTCCCTTGTTCTTTGCCTTCTTACCAAGTTTGTAAACTCCTCAGAGCCAGTTTTCTTTTTAATACAAGGCTTAACACAACAGAGGGCATCTTTCCACCACAAAAGTAATATAGAGCAATTGATATAGATAATATTATTCTTTTATAAAACAAAATGGGATCTTAAATTGTCCTTTTATATTACCTAGCTTCATGCATCATTGATTTTTCAGTACACTTCAGATTCTGCCTCAGAGGATTCATCTGACTGACACTGAAAGATCTGATGGCTGGTTGGGGACAGCTGGGATTTTGGACAGCTAGAAAAGTTTAAGATGATATTTAAATTATTAATTAAGCATAACAGACTAATAATTATGTTTAAATTATTACCCTGAAACCATCAACTGCAAATACCACCATGAGATTTCTGAGTTAACAACAAACTCAGATACCCAAACTTCCTCCTGAGGAAATTCAATAGTTTCTGGTCGGCTGCAGATACAGAACACCACTTCTGTCATATTCACAAGGTTTTCTTCACAGCCAGAGCACTTGAAAAGTAGCAAACAGCTGTACAGGCACAATTTTGTACCTATTTATGACAGATCAGGTATTTAGAGTCCAATCTTCAACTTCTGATTTCCAGCCTAAGAAGCTTACAGCCTGCCTGTACATGCTCTCTACATACAAACCACAGTCAGGAGGCTAGATTCCCAGCTTGTGGAATTAGCTGCTCAGCTTCCAAGTGTGGCAGCTCAGAAGACAGAGGCATGGCTAGAAGGCTGGGACTTGTAAAAGGACTCCACAGAAAAGACAGATTGAATCGGTCATCCATTCTTAGACAGCCTGAAGAAGGTCATGCCCTTAAAAGGGTTCTGCTGCTTAGCTCAAAGGAGGAGAAAGGTGGTTTCCTGATCTCTGAGATTATTCATCCCTTACTTTTATTTCCAATTAAAAAATAATCTAGAGCCACTCATAGCAGCGGATGCAGAACAGAAAACATCGTCATTTCTTGTGCTGTTTTATAGAGTGCAAAGGGAAAACAAGATATGTACAACAGTTATGATTTATTCCATACTCGAGTCTCATACACTCGTTTAGTACTGGACCAGACCATCCTGGGAGGGGAGGAAGAAGTCTGCCTGGGAACTCAGAAGCTTCTGGCAGGGAATGTCTTGTAAAACTGAAAGCAAATAAAGAACCTTCTTATCCCTTATAGTTGTAGGAAAGGTTGCTTACGTACTGAAAGTTTAAAATGTAGGCGAAATAAAATCATGCAGCAGGAAGTGTTTTGCCTGGTAATTACTTTCACTGTTACACATATACTCAAGTAAATAACGTAACTGTTATGGGGGGGGGGGACAAAAAAGAAAAAAGCATTTTCCTTGCTTTGTTAACTCTACCACTCCAATATAGGAACTGGGCCTGCAAATAAGACACTGACAAGTTTTTATTTTAATTTTTATTACAAAATTATTAAAAAACAAGCTGTTAACATTTAATTTTAAAACCTTCACCATTCATCAGACTACCAAAAGGGAAATTTATATAAAGAAGGTATGCAATTAATTTTGTTCCCCATTACAAACAGTCAGAACTCAGGAGTTTGCCATCAGGAAATGCAGCTTGTTCAGCTGCTCTGCCTCTACTGCTGCAAATCAGTAAGTGGCAGAGGCTTCATTAAGTCTACTTCTTTAATTTTTCAAAGCAAATCTAAGGGCAGCAAAGGACACACAAAGTGTACCATTCTTAAAAAAAGAGATCATTTTTACCCTAGCTGAAAGATACAGCTGCCTGGCATGGCTTTTTAATGTTCCAAGAACACAGGAAAGAGAATTTTAAAAATACTTATATTCTGTTAAGATTTCAGTTAAATGTAACAGCTTCATATGTAGAATTTGTAATATGTTGAGACTGATCATTCACAATGTATTCAAAGAATTAACACCACATACAGAAATAGAGAATTGCTGTCTGTTTTAAAAGTATAATTTTACACAGAATGTGGTCAGTCAACAATTCATTTGCCAATTAACACAAGAACTGCTCCTTTTATTTCCTCTGATAGACAGACAGATAAAACACATAGGAGGATATCCTGCCTTCATAATTATTTTAGTTCAAAATCCACTATTTTGCAAAAAACAATCTTCTTTAAGGAAATATATGTAATTCAGAACTGTTTACTCCCATTGCCACACCACGTAATACATTATGATTCTTTAAAAATAATACAAGTGCAACACTGTAGCACTTATGATGCTCAGATTTGATAGCTGCTGTTAGAATACTTTAAAGTATCTTTCTTTTCTTGAGGTTTGAAGAAAACAGGAATAGACTTACACTCTAACCAGTATTTAAATATCTCAAGATCATCAAAATAAAGGACCATCTTGTACAAATGGAGATATCATTAAACAGATATCCTGTCACTTCAAGAATTTGAATGGTTTTATTTGTTACCTTCTGAGTGCACCATCAGTAAATAAAGGAAAGCTCGAGAGCCAGCTGAGAAGGCGTGGACTTTCAGAATTAAGCTACAAGAACCAACTCAGTTTTCATTCTGCAGAAGAGTGAAATAATCAATGTGCTGAAACTTCAAAACCTCATTTCCCCAGCTGGTCCAGCCAGGCTGTAGGTTGCGAGCAAACAACTCCAAGCACTCCACATCTGGTTTGATAAACTCTGCCAGAACCGCTGTTCGAGAGGAAAGAAAAAAAAAAAACAAAACAAACAACTGTAGTGACAAAGGTACAAATAACAACAGTAAACAAATAAAATCTCCCCTGTGCTGCTAGTGGATGAAAAACAGAATGTTTCATTAAAAAAAGAGAGAGACAGCAAATTAATTTCAAGGGTTTCATCAAACAGCTGGACTATTTATAGTGAGAAAGTCATTTTAAGTAAGTGCCCTTGAGATTCTGAACAATACTGTCAAGGCCTTCAATAGCCTTGATTTATTGGTTTTCATTTAGAGAGAGAGAATGAGGATTTATTTCAGCCTCTACACAGATGAGTTCTGAATTTTTCACCAAAGACCTCCTGAAGACTCACTCAGCTTCCTTAACATGGAGGCAACATTTCTAAAAATAAATAAATAAACAAAGTCTTCGCTTGATTAAGATCACACTCTTTTCCTCTGCATCTTAAAGGAGACAAAAGCTTTTTTTTTTTAAACATCTGGCAAAAGGTAAAATAAGAAACACCAATTAAATAAGCATCGCACTAAAAGGGCTATAAAAATGCAGGGACTTCTTTTTCCCCAATATCAACTTGGTAATTGAAGAAATATTTATATAACCATGTTCCTTCATTCAGTAATGTAAATCTCAAATTTCTTCTGCAGCTGGGCATTTTTACTGCTTAAATCCAAATCTACAGATGCCTGTCATTAATATCAGATGTGCCACACTGATCATGACTGGTATTCTTGGAGTGACAGAAAAAGATCTTGCATTTTGCCTGGAAAGTATTATTGTAAACAGTTTACTCTTAAATGTGTTACCTATCACACAGAGCCATTTGGTTTGTGGCTGGGTCAAACAAATTCTTAACTAGGTTTCCGGAAATAGCTACAAAGGTATTACATATAAAAATATGCAGGAGAAAAGCAAAGGAGTTTAAGGAGTAGCCAACATGAAGTAGGCAGAACGACTAAAAAACATATCTATACTAAAAATCACAGGTTAAGGTTTTTGTTGTTGTTGTTCCTGAGGACCAAAGAAGAAAAACTATGAAACCACTTCCTTTTCCAAAGGGTATCTTGGTCTTTTTTTTTTTTCAGATCTCCCAGTGGTTTCTGAATTTCTGTAGCTTAGAAATACAGCTCATAAATCCAACATTATGTTACTTGAGTCAGCCTCTTCAGATATGATCATTGCAGAAAACAAAACTACTCCAATCAGCATGCATCAAAGAATGAGAGGAAATGCTTTCTTTTTTTTGGTGCAATCTAAGTTCTGACTTTTTGCATCAAGTTTGCCAGTCACAGGCTCCCTGTGCGAGACCCCAGCTGATCTTGTCACGGACTGCTGTTGCAGAAGATAAGCATCCACTTCACTTTCTAGTGTCAACCAGCTCCCGATGCATTTCCTACCTACATGATTACCCTCTTCCAAAGCTTCAATCCATTCAAAATTTTCTCATAAATATTTTGTAATGGGCATTTCCAGACTTTCTTGTATTTTGGCATGGCATATATATCTATTCTCCTTCCCCCAATCTTCAACAAATGTCAAATGAATATCTCAGATGAGTTATCATCAAGGCAGATTTTATCTAAAAAATACTGCTACCAGCAGGAATCTTATTCTAAAACCCTGCTTCTTTTAAAGACAAGCTAAAATGTTTAAACAAATCTAACATTTGCAGAGAAGAGTCTGGGAGATTTAGAGGAGAATGTACATTCTGACAGAAAACTCGCTGCACTAAACATTGCTGTTTGGTGTCATGGGAGTTCATCTAATTAGACACCACTTATGAGAAGCTGCTTTTATATCATTTTGCAAACCCACCATGTTAAAAAAAAGTGGTAAAATTCATTGCTCTTTTTCTGTGATGTATTTAGTTAAGGATTTCTTGTGCACAATTTGCTGCCAACAGGATCAGAAGGGTGGAACACCTCTCTTATAAGGAAAGGCTGAAAGAGTTGGAGTAGTTCAGCCTGGAAAAGAAAAGGCTCCAGGCAGACCTTATTGCAGCTTTTCAATACTTAAAGGGGGCTTCTAAAAAAGACAGGGACAGACTTTTTAGTACAGCCTGTAGTGACAGGACAAGGTGTAATGGTTTTAAACTGAAACAGGGCAGATTCAGACTAGATAAAAGGAAGAATTTTTTTAGAATCTTTTTGACCCTAATGGGCATAAGACCACGCAGACCTTACTGCAGAGTCAGGCTTTATATAACACTTTTTCCCCTCTCCATATAAACCCAAAATAGAACCATTTTATGCTCTATATAGGCTTTTAAGTAGAGGAAGCAATTATTTAGGTGACAAAATTTCATTAAGAGAACATTAGTAATGTTCATATTTGTTCTTAAAATGTATAAATTTAAATATATTATCAGATCACTAAGTCCAGTAATCAAAAGCAGTTTTACTAAGTACCAACAACTTCCACACCCAAGAGAACAAATTTTAGAAGTACACTGAAGAGATTCAACCAACCTCAAAGACTGATTCGCCAGAAAGCAAAAAAGAGGTAGCCAAAACTGGGTCAGTTCAGAAGCAAGAAGCTTGTGCCAATCTTTTCATCGATTTGGTTATAGAATTTAAAAAGGAAGTCCCAGGAATCTCCCCCTCTCCTGCTACCAGAGAGACGGTCTTTTTTAAATTCACGTGGTTTTTTTGAAAACACATTATGTATAACTCAAGATCACATTATAGTATGGTTTTTCATTACTAAATTGTAGGGATTTACATAATCACATCAGGCATAACTTGCACTGCAATGGAAATTACCATATCAAGAGGGCAATAATGTGGCTGTATTTTGTTGACATAAAGTCTCATTACACAGGTTTCCTTAAAATAGGAAAAGTCAGTGTTCAAGTGATAAATTACAGCTTCTTCGTTAGGCTTTTATATCACCAGAATGCTATCTTAACCCACATGGATCCAACTTGCACCCTGAAACAAACTAGAGTTTTTTCCTCTGAAAACAGGTTAGAGGATCTACATCAGTAGAAAGATTAAGTTTTTCTACCATAGGAATAGATTTTAAAATAAAAAAAAAAACCACAACATACAATTACTTCTATCCACTTACAGATACTGCTGACAATAAACGGCCTAAATAGGCAATAAATAGATTATTCTTTATCACTTACAGGTGTCATAAACACTATGACAGCAACTCAGGCACGTACACTTGGGGACCTAATGCCCCAGGACACACAAAGCTAGCATAAAGCCAGCTGGTAGATGTAACACTTATCTTCCAGAAAACCCACTTCCTTCTTGAAGCATGATTTGGTAGACAGGCAGGATACCTGCCATATCTGCCTACTCTTAATCCCAAACATGTATTAAAGATGCATGCTGCTAAAAATGTTTAAATAAGCAAAAGAAGGAATCATTTCTGAAACAAGCAACAGTTTCCCCTTATCTTTTGAACTTCCACTACCTAAATGGCAAGTTCTGCACACAGCAAAATACATGAAGTGAAAATGACCATCAGCTTTTCACTGATTTGTGAGCCATGCAAAGCACAAAGCACATGATCAAACTCATTTCACAGTAACCCTTCAGAAGAGTTTGCAATGTAGAGATCCTTACTGCCCAGTTTACCTAATCCATGAACAGCACAGGACCAGGAAAAGATCTGAAACTCAGCACAAACATGGCTTTTCATCTCCGCATCTTTTCTGACCTTCAAGTTAAACCTAGATGCTGATGCACCTATCAATTAGTCTAACAGCAAGGGTTCTCAAGGTGCATAAGGAAATAGAAGGCATTTACTTCTTTTTACTTCCAAGAACACTTTTGTAACATGGCCTAAACAAGCCATGGTTGCTACAGGAGAAGGGGCTTCCCAAGATTTTCCATTGCATTCTTCTGCTGGAGACATGCGAAGCAGCAAGAACATAGTCAAGAATTAATTCCAATGTTTTTAGGCACACTCCTATATGACAATATTATTTTCTAACAATAAGCATACATACTTGCAACATTACTTCACATTGTCTGTGCAAAAGAATACCTTCTACCTCTAAGAGCAACACTGAATTGAATTAGGAAGAAAACCTGCTGTTATTTGAATCAAAATCAGGAGTAACAAAATTTCATTTTAACACATTTGCATAAAGAAGCTTAAGTACATTTACAATGAGATATTAAAGCTCTAAGCATTGAATACAGCACATGCATCACCAAAACCCCCTACAGTCGCAATTTCATGGTTAAATACACCGAAGGAACCCAAACATCTCTTTTTGATGGCTTACTTTAATTTACATCTTTCTCTTCCCCCAGAGAGATAAACTGTTATGATCAGTCATTAAGTGGCTACATATCTACCAACATACAACCTTTATAATAGTAACAAGAAATAAAGTGCCAGACAGCATCAGTAAATACTAATATTTTTGGCTTTATTACTACTTAAACAAAGCATAAAGAATGTGACTCATCAAGTGTCCTTCACCCCCAAAGCCAAATCTCTGCTTCTGTTCAAATTTCTTCTGAGCCACTCTAGGATGTAGCTCAGCTGCTCTCTACTGGCTACTTGAGAATATTGTCCGGTCATGAAAGCGATACCCTTTTACAACAACTGAAGTCAAAGCATCAGCAATTAGCTTTTGTCTTACGGTCTGCCTTTTCATTCCGTAACCATGTTCTGAATGGAGCTGCCAAAACTGGAAGATACGCGTGAATTTCTAGAAAAACCTTGTAAATCACTGGTATTGCTCAACAGCAGATCCATTTCTCAAATAGAAACATAAATGCTTTGCAATAGTATCAAATCCCAGCATTCAGGTAAAAACCTCAAGAAATACATAAATTAGCACGGACAATTTCTTTCAAAACCCATTTAGGATCACCGTTAGGATCAAGGATTCCCCAATACAGTTTCTAGATTCTGCCCTACAAAAAAGAATTGTACTGAGGACCTTTCTGGCACTAGAATTCTCTATAATACATACAAACTGCTATTTTGCACCCTTGGATACCTCACAAGTTTCCTGTTTGCGTCTGAGTCTGCTGCTGCTAAGTATTGGTTTTCTGAAGAGGCCCTAGGTGGTTGCCTCACAAATCACTACCCTACCATTCATTAACTTAAATCAACACACATACTTCCTGCTGTAGTCCTAATTCTTAAAGATGCGGCTTTAGAACTGCAAAAAGATCCTCCTAGAATTGCCTTCTTTTCATTATTTTTAGCTAACCAAAGCATGTGTCTTCCACTCATTTTTCAACAAGTGTGTGTATATATATGTTAATTTAACAAATACAAGCCCAAACCACGAATTTTAGAGTCTCCCTGAACCTATGACAATTGTCCAGATCAGCTTCCTATGTGAAGTAGTTCTGTTCCTTGGGAACAGAAAAAGGAAAGCACATCAGTGAAGCAAACTGTGATGCCTCTCCTCTCCAACAGCATTATGCATTTATTCTACCTGCCTTTTCTGATGTGATTACACAGCACCACATACACCTGGAATATTTGCAGAATCATCATGAGTTCTCCCCTTGGAGAGGATGAAACCATTTTTGTGAGAAGCATTAAATATGTTTCTTACCATAGCACTGTAAGGCACTCAGGTGCTATAATGATGAAAGAAGTACAACTTTCTATTGATGAAATTAATTAAAGTAAGAGTGCTCCAGAACAATGCACAAAAGGTAACACATCACACATAAATCTTCAAATCCTTCAGAGTAAACCCTGCAAAGCTGAATTCATACCCACGCTAACTGGCTGGCTGGAGCTACTGCATCAATTTCAGTATATTAAACACAGCTTCTCAGAAATAAGCAGGGCGTGCTTTATTTGTTGCCTGCTGTTAAGAGTTTTTAAAAAACTAAGTTTTCAGATTCAAAGTCACAACTGTACTGCAGGCATATAAGCAACTCGTGCAGAAATAAGAACATTTCTTTCAGGATGACATAAGAAAGAAAGAGGTTTCTGCTTTTATTAATGAAGTAGAAGATGTTCCAATTTATATATTCACAAAGTGCCATCCCCCTCCAAAGCCACTTTAGTCATTTGGGATAACTTCATAGATACAGTATCTGTAAACTGTTCCTGCAGCATTTAAAATACAAATTTTTAAAAATGTAACTTTTTTTAACACATCTACCCAAAATATTTACACAGTAACGCGTGAAGTTCTATTTTTCGTACTCACTTTTAAAGACCAAGACTTAGATGCCTGATAACATTTTCAGAAATGCTGAGGAACCACAAGTCCTGTTGAGCAAAATTGCTTGGCATATGGGAAATTAAGGCATTTCGTATATAATGATACCTCATTCTAGGTACACCATTTCAGACATTCAAGTCCAATGCCCTACAAAAACATTACACATCAACAAAAACGTACCAGTAAGAGGGGGTTTATGTGAATGCAGACTGCACGGTACGCTGACAATTAATTTATGCTCTGGAACTGGAAGTACATCTTCAGATTTCCTGTCATATAAATCAGAAAAAGAAAAGAAGCGCAAAAATTAATACCACTAAATATGATGCTGCAGCTCTCACAGAGCTACTTCTGATGGCAGGTAACACACAGAATGTTCACTCATAGTCAAACCTCAGATAAGTCTAAGGGAAGTTAAATGTTGCTCAGTCATAATGTATAAAAAGACTGTTTATTAAATCACTGAAGCTTTAAACTAAATGTGGTTAACAATAGCCATACAACGCCACTGAGAACGAACAACAGTCTTGGATGTTTTCACGTGTAGAAACACACCAGTATCCCCAAAATGGCCTCAGCCTGTGCCAAGGACTCATGGTCCAAGAGAACCTGTCAGCAAAGGAAGCTCTGTCCACAAGGCTTTTATCTAAGCCAGTTTCCCAATACAGACAGATATAAGGAAGAAAGGTTTCCATCGTTTAATCTCACTAAAGCACTCCCTCATCCCAAAGCTAATAAGGCTATTTTAAGGTCCAAAAATCAGACAAAAGATGGCACCAAGACAAAACTTTAGGACATTATATTATATAATAAACAAGTGATATATACAAAGAGAAACGTAGCAACCTCAAAAAAAGACATTTACCATAAATAGTCTGCATACCTTAAGGCTTCCTTTAAGTCTCTTTGAACTCTACCCAATACAAGAACTTCATAGGGCTTTTTGTGTAAAGAATCCAAAGGGAATACAAATTCTCCAGCTCTAGTAATCTGACATAAAGGAGTTAAAAATTTGATGTAAAAACCTTCTGCTATGTATATCTTCAAGACATTTTCTTTGATAGAAAGGAAGATACTGATGATAACATACCTTTCAAATACAAAAAGCACACGGTAATAAATAGACAAACGATATATATATAATATATAATATAAAGTGTCATAGTGCAAGCCCTCTCAGTCTCCAAGAAAGCAACAAAACAAATTGAGAACTTACTTTTACCCAGTGCCACTCAGCAAGTGTTTTCACAGACCAATGAGGATAAAGTTCATCCTTAACAAAACGTAAGTGCTTCTGTCTATTAGTCACCCATGTGACTACAAGACAATTTGGAGCAGCTAGAGCCAGTACAGGAATCTGCTTGATTTGCCATAAAGACAAGTAGCTGTATCTATATGTCAATACAGTGAGAAAGCAAGTTAGCATATACCAAACATAAAAATTGCAAAGTAACACAAATGGATAAAGAAATTAGCCAAGATGTTTCAAGAATTATCTCCTGAAGAGTTGTAAAAATGGATCAAGACTGACACCCAGTGGCCAAATCTGATGGCTTTTGATATAAAATCATTAGTGTATGTACTTAAGTTTTACTGAACAGAACCTTTAACCACGTATTTCTACTATTTCCCCAAATAAAGTATGATGAGTTGTGATCCTGAAGAAGTCTAAAAGCCCACGTTTAATTTAAGAACTATCATATGTAATTCAATACTCTGATCTTTACACCAGAACAAAGCTGTTTAGTGAAAAGCAGCTCTTTAGTCACTGGAATATTATTCACTTTTCATAACAAGTGATCTCTCTTCTGAATGAAAACAAGCGAGCCATTTAAAAGTGCAAGGGCTACACTAATTTGACTGGCAAAAGGTCATGAAAGAGTAATGACTTCTCCAATTATTTGCAGCAGTTATTCATTATTTTTAAATTACCATTCCTGGTAAAAGTTCTCTAGGTTATTCAGAACAGTTCTGTACGTTTTTGAGCTAACTGTATGCTACATCAGTGAACAGAATATGCTTTGCAGATTCTGCCCTGTTCTACCATTTTTCTCGTGATGCTATCCTACATTTATTAGCGAGTTGCAGTTTGTGGAACCTACATGTTGCAATACCAAAAACATTGGCACACTGCCTACTGGAATCGACAGTCATCATCTGGGTACCTGAGATCCCTATACAATGCAACAGTGAGAACAACAGTGAGAAACAGTTAACAAGGGTAAAATCCGAAATACCTCCTGGACTAGACTGTTTAGAAAGAAAACAAGATTCACAATCCAGACGTGAAATGCTTAACAAAGATTAGCCATCAACAAAGCAACTAACAGCAGTGATAGCTCTACCACGTTTTGCCTTTATTTTCTAAGGGAGAGAGGGTCTTGCTGGCTAAGTCCTGCTCATGAGTAACTACAGTTCTCCTCTAAGTAATTTACACAGTTAAGAAGTACACTTTAATGAGTTTAACTCTGGGTTACTAGAGGTTCATGTAAGGCTTTCAAAGTAAAAAACCTGCTAAACAGTCCCTGCATCTTCAAATTATGTCTTCACAACAAGCTTCAAAAGCTACAGTAGACATTATTCTAGAAAGTTGTAAGGCTGTTTTTCCTGTCTGCCCTTCTTTCACATGGATACAATTCTATGGTAATCAAGAGAGCTCCACTGGCATAAGCCTGATGTTACTCAGTGGAGAAGGAAGCCTGTAAAATTTTAAGTTCATGACTTCATAAACTACAGTACTCAGGAAGTTCCTATTGCGCTTGAGGATTTTACTGCTGCATTATCACTTTCTTCTACCCATCAGACTGAATCTCAAACTACAACTCAAATTAAAAAAAAAACAAAACCTAAAATTTCTAAATTGGACCTCAGTCCTGGAAATACTTACATATTTATCTAGCTTTATGCCCACTAAAGTAACCCTATTAATTTCAAATGAGTATCTGCATGATCTGGGCCTTGCAAAACAGTTAAACCCTTATAAGTCCCAAGGACTAACATTCTCTCACCAGTTAAGTAATTTAAGATCTACTCTTGCAAATATTTCGTACGCAAAGTATCAGGAATGGCCATTTCAGTGAAATCCCCAAGACATTTCACAGCCTTGAAGGTAGGCATGTGCCAAAATATTCAGTAGTTTAAGCTACAGTCTCACTGTTACAGTGGTCTTGGATTGCATCAGTATATCAAAACGTTCATTACCCTTTGTATGCTGAGACGATTTTGTTTGACTTCACAGTAAAATTTACCTGTTACTCCTTTTAATGGACTTGTTCTCCCATGGTGGATCAATCACAATTACATCATATTTTTTTTTGTCTGGGAAGTGAAATTACAAAAAAAAAAACAACAAAAACCAGCAAATTAGTTTCAAATTAAATCTACTAGTTAAAACTGATAAAGGCTTAGCTACCCACATACAGACAACATTTAAAGAGTCAACTATACAGCAAAACCACAACTTCCTTCTGTTCTTTCCAACTAAGAAGTTAAAAGGCTTCTAGCACGCTTCTTTTAATCCAGATAATCATATACTTCAGAGATTTTTAGGCTGATTACATAAGGAAAGGACATTTATGTGATCTGTGTCAGATCTCTCCAAGAAATTTTTAACATCTTGGGGACTTCCAGAATAAAAAAAACCTGATAGTAGAGCGCAAGTCTCAAAGACAAAAACTTCTCCAATCTTCCTAACAGAAGCTGTGTAACAAGGCACCCAGCTGAGTGAAAGGCTGCAGCCCTGAACGCAAGATTCCTGTCCTGCGATCTTTCAGCAGGCCAACTGGGGCACACAGAGCTCCAAAACAGCCCTAGAAAACTGCGTTTTGCACTACTGGAGGTGAAGAGAGACAGACTGCTACACCCAGTGTGTGAAACTGAAATTAATGCACAAGAGGAAGAAAACTGAAAGAGTTTTCATGGGAGAAGCTGGGGTTACTTTATTTGAAGGACAGAAGATACAGGAAACATCGATGAAAAAACAGGACTCTCCAATTCTGTTTTGTCCACGGAACGTATTTGTTCCTTCACTGAGTCTGATGCCAAGTATTTAAATAGCTAATAAGAACAACAGCTTAATATTTAATGTCCATTAAATGTGCTTTCTACATCTTCTTTCTTTATTAATATTGGAGGTGTTATCCTGACAGTGGGCTGACCAGCAAGAAATACTTTTCTTTTGGGAGTTGAAAGGGAAGACAGGAGACTTGCTCAAAAAAAAAAACACCTCGATCTAAAGTCATGGCATTAAATTAATATTCACTGTTGGTTTCTTACAAATTATTTTTTTAAATTTCTTGGACTGTTTTCTGACATCTAGGAGAATCCAAAGTTGCTACATGCACAGTTCTGATTCAGAAAATAGTGATCTTCCTTCTTTCATAAAGTTGGAAGAAGCTAACTGACTAAAATTATTATTTAGATGAGATTCCACCTCCTGCATATCTTCTTAATTAAAAAAAATAAAAAGCAGTGACTATGTAAGCTGCATATTAGAAGGGAAGAAACATATGTAACTATTATCTAAGATTATTGATTACAGGGTAGAGCAGCTCTCACTCACAAGCAATGTCTTTCCTGTAAAACTGTCTGGCAAAGCTTAGCTGCTGATTAATAATAATAATGAAGGTCAAATTGAAAGCTAATGGAATGGTGAAGTACAGTGAAGACTGTTGCATGTTGTCAGCTTAAAGCTTTCTGCATGGCCCGTTAAGGCTGGGGATACTGGCTTGGATAGCTTTTGATTTACTTTTACAGGAGAGAACTCTCAAATTCCACCACTTCCCTGTCAGCGATTTTGGTTTAAGCCAATCCTCTCAGCTGCAAAATACAGCAGCTGAGAAGTCAACTCATGTTTGCCACCCACGTTCTTGCTAAAGCAGCGTTCACCTCCAGCTGTGGACAGCAGCTTCTCTGGTGTACACTGGGGTTGGTTTCACAATCAGTTTATACCTATCTAAACAGACCCTGACACTGAACAGGATGAATCTGTAAGAGAACCCTTGCTTTAAAGTGCAGAATCTCATCCCTCTCCCATGGGCTAATCTAGCTAATAACCAAGACAGCAGGAACACCATGCTAGCAGCAGCATGGACTTACCTATGTTAAAGCCTCATCCTGCAGAACAGGGACCCAGCAGCATAGCTAGTCCCAATTTAATGCATTTACATGACTTCTGTACTGACAGTGGCTCAGAACATGCTCACAAACTGTAAAATGCTGTGGCTGAGATTTTTAAAGGAGGCTTCTTGAGACAGATAATCCCCTCAATGACCTGAGCTCCTAACCACTCAAGATTCCTTCGAAAACCCTCACCTATTTGCACAAAATTAGCTTGCAGCATTTCTTTATCAGTGTGACGACGTATATTAAAATCTGTTCATTGAGTCCTAATTTCATCTTGACATTAACTGCCCTTCCAAGGCAGGAGAAAATTGGTAAATTCTAAAGCCTAAAGATACTTACAGTTCAGCAGTGGCTGTAAACGTGAAATATCAGATAAAAGGAAACTGCTTTTTGGTGGCACCAAGTACTTCTGCCCCATTAACACAACTATCTTTGCACAGTTTGAGCTGTTTTCTGTAACACACGAAAGCAGGTCCTCCTCTGGAACGGAGGTTTCATCATCTAGCACATGTACGGCTTGATGGTGACTTTCATTCATAGCTGGGAACTGCTTTGCCATTTCACATAATTCAGCCAACCCACAGCCAATGTGTCCAGGAACAACATTCTTCCTGCAACCGAGTTCTGCAGCACTGCAGTCAAGAAAACCACTTTTGAGTCCTTCTTGGACTAAACGCAAAGTACCTTCCCAAATGAGCTTCCTGACCTGTATGGTCATAAAAAAACAGGAGAAAAGGAAATGGTCTTTCAAGTGTCTACTTGATCAGGGAATGAGACAGAAATAAAAACATTTTCAATCTGCAGAGTGGGAAAAGTATCCTTGCCAAACACTGAGACCATTGACTCAAAAACTATGAGGGCATGCCAATGAGGCTGTGCTAACTTTGTTGTTTTTTCGGTAAAGTGGCAATAATTAGAAGCCTGGAGCAATAAAGAATGAGAGATTACTGAATAAAACAATAGAGGCAGAATATCATTGTTCCAAACACACATACATTTCAGAGCAATAATTTGAAGTATAAATTCAAATTCTAATCTAATTTCAAGATATTGTGCTCATAAACGTATTTTTAATTGGGATGTATACTTGGATCTAAAAATCAGTATTTTTCCACATTTTAATTCGCTTTGAAAAACAAGTTTATGCATTTAAAAAGTAATATAGAGGTACAATAAGTAAATCAAATTAAATTATTAGAATTTGGTTTTGCAACTTTTCTAAGTGACACGCCCCTCAAATAATCTGCCAGTGAGTCCAGGAATACAAGATTCTTGGATCTATATCCTCACTCACTTCTATACCCTCATTCACTTCAGCATCCTCCCTTTGCAAAATTTAGAAACCTAGTTTATTCCCAAATCATTGAGGCTTTATGAGTTTTAATCACCAATGAGGCATCTTTGTTTAATTAGAATAGCAATATTGCCAGTTACTTTATCATACTTTAACATTGCCAGTGGCTTTATCAAAGGTTTAAAAACTTATTATGGTTTCTAAAGCTCCTGTTTATGGAATCCTCAACTTTACAAGATGTTTTTAGAAACTACTCTTTATTACAACTTCCAAATTAATGGGGGGGAGAAATTATTTTTTTTAGTAATTTAATAGTGCCGCCACCTAGATATGAGAGAGTCATAATTTTTTAGTACTTATGTTTGTGATAGTAAAAGTTCATAGTGCTTTAACAGAATTAATAAATATATCTTTAGAAATTAATGCAGATGGCTTTTCTTCTTACACCCGTGTGTTAATTCGCAGGTGGACAAAGCCTCCTGACTATCAAGCAATTTAAACTGTAGTTTTAACAAGTGGCTACTGAAGGAATTTAGCCTATTTTGTGCCATTCCCTATGTTGATTGACTGAAATTCATAAATGGATTCAATGTCTGCTTTCACTGGCAGACACAAATTTGGGGCTTTTTCAGAAAACAATTCTAAAGATATGAATAAGCGGCCAAACAATCTGATTTACAAGCCAACCTTTAACACTGCAAATACAGTAAAACCCAATACATTCTAATCTGTAAATGGTATCAGAGGATAACTGGGATCACTGATTTTTAAAAACTGTGCCTTTTCTGCATATTCACCAAAAATCGTTTGAAGATATACCGGCCTCCAAGACATAAAACTACTTCTCTTGATTTCTTTCCTTATTCCTATTGTTGAATGATTTTACTTTAGCTTAAAGGTTTTCATATTCATAAACCTACGTTTGATGTTGAACTTCGAAGTTCTCTCCTTTAAAGCTATTCTGCACGTGCATCGCTTATTTACAACGACAAGTACAGAACATCTACACTGTTTCAGCGCAAACTGTACGTTTACTACAAAACTGTTGCCATGTAAAAGAAGAAAAATTTAGTCATTTAAATATAGTTCAAGAAGAACAGAATTAAACAAAAAGCCCACTATAACTAACACCTTTGTCAGAGGAGAGAAAGCAAGCATAGGTCCTAGTTCAGGTTTACGTCACTATTTAGGAAAGCAGTAAGAATACATCAAACATCATCCACAGATTACATTTCTAGGACTTACTAACATGCTTCAGCATAATTCAGCTGCAACTTCACCAGTATATCGCTGACGTGAGCCTAAATAGAGACTTGAATTCTAATTCATTCACAGCGGTTCAGTATGACAATATAAAATGTTAGAGGGAATAATCCTTTCTCATTAGCAGAAGTGAGACATCTTGGACCATTTTTGTTCACAGAAGCTTCGAATATCAGCACAGCGTCCTGATATACTAAATATGAGTTGCTTTTCAGAACAGGTTATGCTGTTTATTTCAAATCAGTCACTTCCTGTTCAACTAACATTCAGCTTATCACTATATAATGCTCAGTTATCTGTAACAGTAAAAGAAACGTCGTGAATGCAGCTTCCAGCTCTTTGAAATGTCTCAGCTGCTGTCTGATGTCTAGTTTGTTTTGCATATATCTACACAGAACATATTCTCTGTATGTACTTCCTCATCTAAGGACTGGAGAGATGACCTTCCCGTTAGGGCAACAAGCTACAAGAACAGAACTTGTTTGCAATCATGTCTTGCTCTCCGCACACGGTTCAAAGTCAGGTATCATGTACTTGCAAAACATACCTTTGTTCAAACTTACCTTTGAATGGTATTCTAAAGCATCCAGTTCACCTTGGTTGAACACACATTTCCTTTTACGTTTCTGAAAAATGAGCAGTCAAGAAAAAAAAAATCCATATTACTCCATGATGAAAGGAAAAAAATAATTAAACATATCTGAATTACAAATTAACTCTTTTAAAAGCAGAAGAAACTTTCCATTGTTTCTATCACAAGTTAGAGTCCAATAAGCAAAAAGACAATCTCAAAACACCTAGGCTGGCTGTAGGCATCCTCAGGGTACACAGCCTTAAAGCTGTGTCATGTGACTGATGGCACTGGAATGTGAAGGTACCTAGTACATGCCACAGTTCATGTTCATGCCACCTTTGGGCCCATACTACATGGTATTTGTTCAGCTGCCAAGTGCAGTTTACCAATAACAGGAGAAAATTAACTAGGTCTTCATGATTACATTTGTTGGTTTAGACCTGTGACTCTTATTTTTTTTGGTCCATAAGGAACAGTATGGAACAATCTACATATTAAAAGTAAATTCATACTGTCCTTCCCTCCTCGTTAATCTGCAGTCTTGATGGCTACCACAGTTTCAGCTCAACCACCTGACCACAACAAACATCAGAAGATTTTGTGAGCAACCAACTGCTTTTGAGTCACAGGATGCACATTACCGACAAAACGGACACAAGAATATCCTCATGAGTGCTTACATTTCCCGTGCACCTTGAAATCTATTGTGGAAAAGTTCCTGCTCTCCTACATAACCTCAGGAAACTGAAATGTGCAAGACTGTTAGTGGTACATTATCTAACAGTGTACTACAGTAATCCACTGGATTACGGAGAACATACCTTCCTAGCACTGGCAACAGAATCTCCGACGCCACTCTCTGTTCCTTCTCGGTGATCCTCTCTGTTGCTGTTGGCCTTTACTTCCGTGAGGCTCACCTCAAGGCACCCCTGACACAGCTGCTTGTCAGGGGCTGCAGCTATATGGGGCTTAGAAATGTCAAAGAACTCCTCCCGAAACACGTATCTTGTTTTTGCTGTTTTACCTTCTGTTCCTATCGCATCTCCAGGACCAGGAATAGGACCATCTCCTGGTGAGGAGGGGGCAGCAAGGGCAGAAGCGGCATGACAATCTCCAGCAGAAGCAACAGAAGTATCGAGAGTGACACCGCCGTGGTACACAAAGGCGTCACAGATCTCATAGCCACACTGGTTGATGAAAGAGAGATGGTCCACGAGCCACCCCGCTGTCAGATGATGTACCACAGACATCATAGCTTCAGAAAGAAAACCAACTCCCTGAAACCGCAGCCGATAATCACCCACGCTTCCTGGAGCAAACTCCTCCTGTAGGAATTTTTTTTAAGAGTTCCCTTTTCAGGATTATCACTGTTTAACGAAGCACCACCTGTCGCCTGATAGACGTTCCCACGCGCACACAGCACACGCCGTAGAAACTTCTGACTTCAGCTGGTTTCCTCGTTAAGGCTTCGGTTTCGTCCCTGTTTCACTTCTCCTACAGTAAGAAAGTTTTAAATAAGCTCCTATAACTTTATACAGTACGGATTTACTCTAAGACGAGTCTTACAGCAAGTCAGGAAACAGCGTTACGATGCAGCCGTCACACAAACCGAGACCCTCCGGAGCACCAGCGCCGGGGCTGCCGGGGCTGCCGGGGCTGCCGGGGCTGCCGGGGCTGCCGGGGCTGCCGGGGCACCGCCGCCGCGGAGACCAAGCCCCGGTGCCCGCAGAGCACGCAAGGGCCTGGGAGCTCGGGGTTTTTGCCCAGATCTTGCCCCGCCCCGCCCCGCCCCGCCACGTCCCACCGCCGCTTGGCGGGAACAGCGGCCTGACGGCACAGGAGCCCCCTCCCCTCCCCTCCTCACCGGCGCGGCGGGGGCCGGAGCGGAGGAGCTGCTGAGGCCTGTGCGCGGGGCTC
>VZSC01004838.1:62416-88517 GCA_013398225.1 Steatornis caripensis
TTTTTTTTTTTTTTTTTTTTCTGCTGGGGCGTTGACTCTCGCATACCCTGCTCTTAAACTAGTCATCCGGTGCGTTTGTGAAAACAGCTCACTCTGTCTGCAGTGGATCCCTGGTAAAGCAATGGAAGAATGCAGCTTCTTCCCCAGAGAAAACGAGGTCACAGATAAGCTGTCCTGTGAAGTGGGCCTAAGCTAAACTTCTGTCACGGTTTCTGAGAAGTGGAACTAGACATGTGATCGTGAACACAATTTATAGCGATAATGTGTCTTGGTAATGTTTGCAACAAATGTTTTTTGATTAGTTGTAATTCAGTCATTTGAGCCCACCCCACAAATAAAAAAGATCCTCTGTAGAGGGCAAAAGCTGGCATCTTTTACAGAGTTAATTCTATTTACCTCAAAATCCCACTTAATGCCCCTTTGGGGACAGTTCAGTACTTCCAGTTTGATTTATATTTTGTGTGTGTAGTCTGAAGACAGCCATAATATTATCTCTGAGTAGGCTTTCCAGTTAGTGTGCTATGATACTGTGAAATCGTTTGCAAAATCAAAAAGCAGGGTCAGAATTAGTGGCTAAGAAACAGATGGATGGCTGAAGTTCTAGAAACAGTAGTCATGTTAGTGTGGCCTTCCTCCCAGCTGACTGGACTGAAAAACTTCGTAAGCCATTTCGCTTTTGGAACCTGTAGGTTAGAAATTACCAAATACAAATAAAGGCAAAATAGTAGGTTTGGAACAAGCACTGGCACTTTCATCAATAAAATAGTTAATTTGAAAGGCTATGACTGCTGCTGTGTAGTTCTGGAGTCATACATAAACAGGTTTTTTCTATTTTTTTTTTTCTGAGAACCTAATTTTTCTAGAAACTGCCTGTCACACTAGTTGGTCTGAAGTACAGTTCTACTTGCTTATTCTGACCCTTTCGAAAGTCATTGTAGTGTTTAAAAATGCAAATACTCTTTGATCCTGGATTTTCCGATACTGACAGATTGTGATTTCCAGTTTAGTCACAATGAGACGAAGCTCAAGTATTGCCGGAAGCAGTGGTCGCCAATCTATGATGGCGCTGAGAGTGCAGGACAACAACAAGATGGGTCTTCAGACACCTCAGATGTAAGTGTTGCTGATCATCTTGCTAAGAATATATAAAACTAACTCTGAACAGATATACTGTACTGTGCTTGAGTGTGTGAGTAGCAACTGAAAAAAAAAAATGGGAGCAGAGAGAAGAAAATTCCCTGCAGCCAAGAAGATTTTCAGAAGTGCTCCAGTTCTGCAAAAAACTTTCTTTAATCTATTTGTATACCTGTGACACATTTCAAATTGTAACACTTCTTGTGTATTTCTTAGGAGGTGGCTGGGAGTGCACGTGTGTAAAATGTATGCTTATAAATCTTCTTGCGGAAGTAGTTTTGATAATGGACAAATAATGCATTAAAATCAGTTGACTTTTCTAAGATGCTGCTATGCTGAAGATGCTTTGGCTTATATGCATGTGTTTATAGTTTTCTTACATGAGCAAAAGATCAAATGGTAGAAGTGGTCACTTGAATCCTTCTTGCTGTCCCTTAGGAAGGACAGAGGTACGTTTGGGAAGCTGAGCATGAGCAAACCTACATCTGGAACTTCAGAAAGAAAAGTCAGCTTTTTTGGGAAGAGGTATTGATAGCTTTAGATCTCTGTACTGTAAATTAAAACAATAACAGTCCCACGTCATTTTGTAATTTTTCTCTCTCGACAGATTTTCATTACAGGGAATAATGGATCTGAGGCCAGCAGACCTTCAGGTCTGCCTTCCTCCACTCTTCGACCACTAAACAGTAATGCTGTGGAGTAGGAATTGCTTTGAGAGCTGTTCTTGCTCTTGCGAATGACGTGCACTGCAGACCTTAAGAGCTCCTCAATACATTTGCCTATTTAAGGAAGAACAGTATCTCGAGTACACTCTGCCTTAGTTTCTTCTTCTCTCGAAGATGCAAAATCTTCCAAATTCTGTAATCTTTCAGCTTTCTGTATTCTGATGTCTTGCAGGTACCTTCTTTCATAGGACCTCACTGTTACAGGGTTCTATTCCTTCTAAGTATTCCTTAAATATTTTAGTCTTTATTTTCAATCTCCTATATCATTTTGTTTCTTCATTTTTGAGGTATTTTTCTTCTCTATAAAACTTTATTTCTTCCAATTAACTGAAATAAATATTCATCTAGGATGCAGTAATGCCTCTGTTGTATGTGTGCATCGTGGCTTCCAGGTTGATGTTGTTTTTCCAATCATCCTAAATAAACAGAAACCTCCAGGCATCTTTCTGCATAAGAAATGCAGAAGAAACATAAAAATAGCAATTGTAGTGACTTAAACATTAAGAGAGTTCTTCTTTATATGTCTTGTCATAAGAACTGTATTTATTTTTTGTTCTTAGAACTAGTGGGGCTGGGGGTTCGCGCAACAGTCAGTATGGTGTGTTCGGCACAGAAAAGATCAAGGATCCCAGGCCCCTTCATGACAAGGCATTCATCCAACAATGTATCAAGCAGCTTTGTGAGGTAACTTATTAACTTATTCTAAACATACATTATTAGGCGTAAAAGATACTAATCAAAATACTTATTTTTCATTGTTTCAACTTTAGGTTTTATTTAGTGACTATTATGCCATGTTTCTTTTTCTCAGTTTCTTGTGGAGAATGGTTATGCCCATAATGTTTCCATGAAATCGCTACAGTCTCCATCCGTTAAGGACTTTTTAAAAATCTTCACTTTCATCTATGGATTTCTCTGTCCTTCTTATGAACTGCCCGACTCCAAATTTGAAGAGGAAATTCCCAGGGTTTTTAAAGAGCTTGGGTAAGATCATTATTAGTCTCTTGTGCTAAATAGATATGATACACCTAGAAATTTAAAAGCTGAGAATTCTGCATGATAGCTAGAGAGAACGAATAGGCATCTTTATTCCAATCAGACTCTGAAACTATAATGTTGTGATTATTTTGTTTCACTTTTGTTTAGCTCTAAGCTTACTCTCTGATTCTTAGACTCTAATATACATTTCATATTTGAACTTGCAGACCTGTAGGCTCGTGGAAGCTTGCTTTGTAATGTAAAATCTAAATAATTACCTTTATTTGTATTAAACTTTGAAAGACATACACAAATTTTTCTGACAGACTCTTCTAGTTCATTCTGTTAAAATCCAAGAACTAAAAAACAATTTCACAATGTTGGATCTGGTTCATTTAGTTAAAAATAATTTTTCCTGTAATTTCTCTGATTCTGCTCTTAAAGCAAGGCGCAGAAATAACAAAAATGACCACTGAGGTGAAAAAAACCCCACTAAGTAGCTGGGTGTTTTATTTCTAATCTTGTTCAGTAAGTGTTTGGAATCATTAATGCACCAACACCTTCCAAGAAAGAAAATCCTCTGCCTGTTGATGATGGTGAATTTTCAATCTCATTAAAAAATAAAGTGAAGTGTATTTTACCTCTGTAGATTTTAGCCCATGATGGTGTCAAAGTACCAGAGTTCCTTAGATGTAGGTATAAATCTGTTCTGTTCACTTCTCAGTATTTTAATAAAATTTTGTTTTAACCTATAACATTCAAGACTGCTGACCTAGCTGAAATATTGAAAAGGAAGTTGCTCTCAAGAGGATTTACTCTGCTGCACCAGGAGTGTAATCCTGGATAAAAAGACTTACTTTGAGAACTCACTCTAAGTTGACTTTTGAGAGTTAGAAAATGGACCTAAATAATTCATTTTTAAAAAATTCTCGGGCCGAACGGCTTCTGAGTGCTTATTTAGAACTGTCATTTTATCAGTAGCTTCTTGTCCTATGTTCTTAAAATAACTTTGGGCAGCTGTCAGTCTAAAGATGGAATAAAATCTGCACTTCTGTGTCTCTTGATCTGTAGAAGATTTTGAGATAATTTCTGTAACTAGCAGTATAGCGTTTGTGTGTTCCATATTTATAGGTGATATTAATACTTTGATATGCAGCTGTTCTGAAGTTCTTTTCTGTAATTGCATGACATTAGGCTGATTGTCAGCTGCTTTTCTGTTTTCAAAGTGCATTTGACCCAAGAAGCAAGAATCTTGCCCTTGAAGAACAGGACTCCTGTGTATCAGTTTGTTTTCATACGTTAGGAAATCCTTCAGGCTCGCACACCCAATTTAGCAGTCTAAACATCACCCACTCCTTTTTTTCTCAGTACTGCCGTGCCTGTCTCTCCTCCCGTAGTAGCTTCAGAAGGAGAAAGACAGATCTGACTGCTGCCAAGACCAAGGCAACATAATAAACTGAATAGGAAGGGGCTAAGGAGTGTTACGAAAGAATAGTTTACACTTTTTTGTATGAGGCCTTCATTGTTCCCAATCTTTGGTTATGCAAAAAGAGTCAACTTCTTCAATAGCTAGCCGGTCGAGGGAGGTGATTGTCCCACTCTACACTGCCCTGGTGTGGCCCCACCTCAAGTATTTTGTGCAGTTTTGGGTGCCTCCATATAAGAAGGACATCAAACTATTAGAGCGTGTCCAGAGGAGGGTAACCAAGATCATGAAAGATCTCAAGGGCAAGACTTATGAGGAGCAGCTGAGGTCACTTGGGTTTGTTCAGCTTGGAGGAGAGAAGGCTGAGGGGTGACCTCATCGCATTCTACAACTTCCTCAAGGGGAGCAGTGGAGGGGGAGGTGCTGATCTCTCTGGTGACCAGCAACATGGCATGAGGAAATGCAACGAAGCTGTGTCAGGGGAAGTTCATATTGGATATTAGGAAAAGGTTTTTCACTGAGAGGATGGTTGGTTGCTAGAACAGGTTCCTCAGGGAAGTGGTCACAGCACCAAGCCTGTCAGAGTTCCAGGAGTGTCTGGGTGATGCTTTTAGTCATATAGTTTAGTTTTAGGTAGTTCTGTGAGGAGCGGGGAGCTGGCCTTCCAACTTGAGATATTCCATGAATCACAAAATGAGAAACTCATTATAATTGAGTAAAATAGTGCTGTAAGAACTCAGCTTATCTCACTTGATGTACAGTGTAAAGTACAATTCAGTTTGTTCTTGCTTCTGTGCCTTGATCCACATGTAAAAATGTGCTGATTTGTTTTCATCACTGTTTACCACAGCTATTAAAAATGTATTTTCTTTTTCCTTGTAGGTACCCCTTTCCTTTGTCAAAAAGCTCCATGTACACAGTGGGAGCACCACATACATGGCCTCAGATCGTGACAGCTTTGGTTTGGTTAATTGATTGTGTCAAGGTAGCATTTGGGTTTTTTAAGTCAAATATTTCCACTTTTCAGGCTGGAATGTTAGTTTCAATACAGATCTCTGAAATGCTTTCTAAAAATCTCTTTGACATTTATGTAAAGAAAAAAGGTAGGTGTTCGTATGTGTCATCTGGGAGCTAGCCCTTAGCCTTACTTTTAGTAACTTTTAAACTGAGTTTTCAATGTTATATTATGATAATTTTTTTACTGTATGCACTGGATAAATTTATGTATGAGAAAGGGAGTGAAAAAGATGACTTGTACATACATAAAAATGTGAAAAGTTAGTGAGTATAATCATACATATTTAGTGCAGATCATCTTGTGACATCTGCCATCTCATAAATTTGAAGTCTAAGGATGGAATTTTCAATAGCAATTATTCAAGTGTCCTGTGATTGTTGTATAGATTGGGGGGGAGGGGCGTTTGAGCAGCATTTTTTTGTTTGTTTTATAGTGGTAACTCTCTGTGGCTGCCAGCTCAGGTCTGAGCAAAATTTGGAATCTGTGACAAGTTCACCACTGCCAAATTAGGCACATGTGAAAATCCCATCCTTTATGCTGAAAAGACACATTTGGCTTAGCAAGGCAATTTGGCAGTGTTGCATGCCCAGTTAATGCCTCTTCATCTGTGCTTTTAGTCAACTAAACACAGGCTTGTTACACTGATGTGACTGGTCACATTCTGAAGCAGCGCCGTAACACCCTGCTTGTTGAAATCCTAATCCAGTGTTACTCTGGTTCTTATCATGAACACGAAACAAATATGAAAACTAATGGGGATCTTAACACTCGCGCTTTGTATGTGCACCTGTGCCTTTCAGTTGTATGCTGCCATGAGGGAAAATGCACCATCATTTGATGATGGACAGAGCTGGGGAGGAGAGACGGATGATGGAATTGTACATAATAAGGTACCATAAAAAGTAAATTATTATCAGAATTGTTCAACTGAATTTTGCCATATATGTAACAACACAATTTAAATACTTGACGCAACAATTTTAAGTGTATTTGTGTATTTTGTTCAGTTTTATATTCACAGACTTCTCTAGGAAGTATAGTGGCATTATATAAAAAGTCTAATTTCCTGAGTGGGCATCATAGCCAGTCTGTTGGTGAAGACTGGGTATTAAATTGAAATGCCTTATTCTCTGAGTTGTTACTGTTTCTGTTCTTGTTTGTGGAGAAAGGGAGTTGCTGTGCTGTTTGTTTATTGTCGTAGTAGGGTCTTGGGTGTATTTCTCTTTAGCACTTGTGTCTTCTAAGGTTAACAGTAGTACAGGGTAAAGACCATGACTTAATTATAAATGTAGTGACTCCTGCTGATAGCTGTTCAGTTTACCATTTAAAAATTGGTCGTAATGTTTAATTTCCTAGCCACAAAATAGGGTGACAATGTAATTCAGGCATTTAAAAGCCCAGCAGTTTGCTTTCTGATTTATCAGATTATTAGTACTACTCAGATTTAACTCAGTGTTACCTCATAGCAGATATTTGGAAGGGGTTGTGTGATGTGCCAGAATATTTAATTAGAAAATTGCAAAAATCAAATTAAATCAGAATTTTGGACTAAGGTTACAAACCTGACAGGTGACAAGTAAAAATGCTTTTAAACTAAATGCATGCTTATACACTGATATGTATGTGTATATGTTGAAACAAAATTTACAATACTGGTGTAATTGCTTCTGAAAGATCTGTAATTTACAGTCTTGAGTAAATTCTTTTTGGGTAACCTTTCTTTAATTCTAGATCAGTTCTCTGACATCTGCATATCTGAAGTATAGTGGTCATATTTACTGTAGAGGTCTGTTAAACGGACCTACAGTTTCCATAAACTAGCCTGAGAGGATCATATGCTTCAAGATACTAAATTCTTAAGTATTGTATCTACTGTCCCTGTTAGGTATCCCAGAAAAATGTATCAAATATTTCCAGAGCTTTCTTCGTGTGAATTGTAGATGCCTCCTTCTGCCTGGATATAATCTGTTAACATTCTATGTTTAAAAGGAGGCAAACAGTTGATTTTTACAGAAGTGCAGTCAAACCAGTCAAATATTTTTGGTGTGTGTTTAATTAAATTGGTTCAGTAGATTTAGACTATCTATATATTTTACAGCCCTTTGAGTCATTGAAATGAAAACTTTTTAAATTGTTTTCAGCTTTTCATGGACTATTCCGTGAAGTGCTATGAGCACTTCATGAAAGGGAGAGATACTTTTGAAGAATTTGATGCAGAAGTGCAGTCAAAATTAAGTAAGTTTTCATATTTTAATGAAATACTTGTGTTACCAGTTTCTTTTCTCCTAGCATCAGTTTTGCTCAGTTTACAAGTGAAAGTGATCAGAGGTAAGGGAACCTGAAATTCTGAAGTACCTCTCAGTTACTTTGATTTAATTCCGGGTTTTGTGCGTTGTTACTGGTACAGACACATGGGTCATGCTCTGCTGTCAGCTGTACCTGTGTAACCCTGTGTAGCCATTTTCAATGGCTTTGTGACAGAAAAGCGGTATACAGTTCTTCAGATGCAAATTCCATCTATGCAAATGACTCTTGTTTCTGTCTGACAAAGTTAACAATTAAAAAAAGAAAAATATCACCAGAGGATGCTCATCTGATGAGTAAGAAAGTTCAGCTTCTAAAAGCTCTGAAAACAGTCTGCAAGAATTCCAAACTCTGTTGTGAACATTCCTATATATGATCCAGCATGCAACTGTGTTTGTCTTCAGGTAGATGGAAAATTATTCATTTCTTTGACTCACTCATTTCATCACCTACAGAAATACAAACAGAATATGAGAACAAGGAAGAAAAACAGTTCTTTTTCTGCGCCCTCCTATGAAAAGCCAGACTAAGGACACTTCTGTTGCAAGCTGGAGTTATCAGTTGGAGAGGAAACATAAGCTACCAGATTGTTACTAGATATTAGTAGGAAAAAATAATCATACCATTGTTTGGCAAAGACTGAGGGAAGTAAGGGAAAAGATGTCTCAAGAAGCAAGGAAGTATGTGGATGAACATGGAATATACAAATCAGGCTACCTTGTGAAGCTGGAAGAGATAAAACTTATCTAACAACCCCTATTCTATAGTGTGGGCTATATGAGAGTTTGGAAACTCTGACCTCACAGGAGTATTTTGAGCTCTGGTATGACATGAGGACTGAAAAACTCATTTCTTTTCTTGTTTGTTGTTGGTTTTTGCCTGTTTGCTTTCTAATGAAAGGGGTTTTTTTAATGGGTTTGGTTGGTTTGAGGTTTGTTGGGGTTTTTTTTTAGTTTAAAATAATTGTCCAGATAATACGTATTTACTGTGCTGAAGCTAAAGCACAGATATTCATATTAGGTAATGATGTTCAGTGAGATTAATTTGTAACTCCTCCCCTCTCCCTCCCCCCCCAGAGGATTTATTTAATATAGATGAATTCCAGATAGAAGGTTTAGCAGCTGACAACAAAAGACTTCATGAAGAGATTGCAAGACTAGAAAAAGAAAAGGAAAGCGAGCCGGTTAGTAAATTGTGTCTATGCTTCTTTATATGATGGAGTTGTGATTTTTCTATTATTGACTATTATTATCATTATTAAATGAAGATACTGATGATACATTACAAGAAATGGAAAATTATTTTCAGTCCTTCATGAGATTTTAATTAGGCCAGGTTATTACCAACTCTATACCATTATAGGACAAGGCATAGAGTCTTCAGTCACTATTCATTTGATATCATGCAGATATTTTCAGGTAATAAGATCTTGTATTGACTGAAATATTAATAAAATACTTGAACGAATTTTTTTTTTTTCTGAACTTCAACATTATCTTTTCCAAAAGTGTTGGTATGAGAACTTCTTAGGGGATGAGAGCATAGGATTCAGTGGTAACAATATATTTTAGGGAAAATATTTTGTTTGAAAAGATGGATTCTGCTTTTAATACATCATGACTTTGCTGTGCAGCTGGCGAATTGAGATTCCTGCCTACTGTGCAAAATGTGCTACTTGTATTCCCAGCTTTCCTTCTTCTTAGTTTTATCTGCCATTCGTGTATTACAATACTTAAATTGTGAATTACCTGTAGTAAGAACTTTCTTAATGCAATGCCTAATGCAAATCAAAGAGTAAATAATGAAATGCAAGAATTAAGGTACAAACCATCTTTTCAGCCTTTTTTATTATTTTAAAGATGGTTAACTTGATTCAGCTGTCACAGAGATAAAAACTTATTAAAGTTCTTTAATTTTATAGTTATACTGTCAAAGTTGACCAGTTACTCTATAGTCTTGTCTGGAAAGTAAGATCATTATTTTTGATTAACATAACAATGGTTGTTCTTTCCATCCATTTACTAGGATCGTAGAGTATCACTACGAAACCTGAAATCGTCTCTTCAAGCAGATGTCCAGAAATACCAGGCTTATTTGGCTAATCTGGAATCTCATATAGCCATCCTTGATCAAAAAATGGAAGGTGTTAATGAGGAAGTTGAGACAGCAGGTAAGAAGGCCTTGGTCACCAATGGGATAGTGAAGCTAGAAATAGTTTAAAATAGCTGTAATTCTCAACTTCAGGACAGAGTGAGATACTTAGGGTATGATGATGCTACAAATAAACTTGCCAAAATGGATTGCTAACAAAGACATTTTTCTGGCTGATAGCTAATGAAATACAGATATTATTTACTCACAAAAATACAGAGATACTAGGTTTAACTGTATAGGCTGGTATTTTACATCCGTTTCACAAATGTTTTGTGAACTTAGAAATGGAAGTAGAAGCAATGAAGCAGGAGAATGCCCGGCTGCAGCACATCTTTGATAACCAAAAGTACTCGGTTGCGGACATCGAGAGAATAAATCATGAGAGAAATGAGTTGCAGCAAACTATTAACAAGCTGTCTAAGGAAGTGGAAGCAGAAGAACATCAGCTGTGGAATGAAGAGCTAAAATATGCTAGGAATAAAGAGGCGGTATGTGAAAACCCTACTACACTGAGAGGTGGCTATCAGTTTTCATCATGCAAACTTGAACTTGAGGCTAGGACTATTGCATACTTTGCTCCTAAATAATCTAACAGCATAGATACGTCTTAACAGGCTAAAGTGACAAGAATGGCTTCTGTTTACAATCTCTCTGAAAAATATTTCTTTTTTTTTCCCTGTTTCTGTTTTGAGCATAATGGAAATGTATTCTTTTCAATTTTTTTTCTACATTAAGGGAGTTAGCTAGAATATGCACCACTGTCAGCTCTGGCTGTTATAGCATCAAGAGCTTCAATAACACAAGCAATTTCAGGCTAATGTTAAGATTTCAAGGCAAGGAAGTAATGCAAAACTAATGCCTTGAATTAGTATCTCTGCATGCACTGAGGGCCAGGCTGGTCTCTTACGTGGAAATTCTGACAGATTTTAAGGGCCAATTTCAATTCCCTCAAACAGAATGAAAAGATGTGATCCTGTAAGTAGTGGGATTTAAAAGCTTCTGCTTTGCTAGATTGAGAACTAAAAGTTTCAAATATGTTTTGCATTGGGCAGGGTTACACTTTATCAAGCACTTGGTATTAACTTACATTCCTCATACTGTGCAAGTATGAAGCACATAAAACTGGAAAAAATACTCGTGCTTGGTGTTTGCATATAAATGGCACTCATTAATTAGAAAATAGAGTATTCAATAAGCTTTGTCTAGAAGTATGCTCGAATTAAAGTTTGTTATTAGAATGTGTGGCTGAGTGGCATTTTCTGTCAAAACCAATGAGAGAAGGCATATCAACATGATGACTGATCATTGTTTTAGTTACCTGTAGTATTTCCAAGCATGTTTTTCCTTCCGTATCAAATAATCCTCAAAAACTTGAGGCAGAAAAAAATATAGCACATGAGTAGAGAAAACCAGAGGTGAAACCATTCAGTCTCACCCATACACACTGTGGGAAGCTTTGCAGAGCAAACTCTGAAAGGATCATAAAACAGCACTTAATCCAAAAAATGCAAACTGCTGGACTGCAGCTCTTGCATACTGTGGCATGACTTGGAATCATGTTTGTACAGAACAACTCAGAAATTTGTTTAAAGTACTACATGAATACTTTTTGTATTTCTTCTACAATTTTTGCCCTTTTCTCCTCTCAACAGATTGAAATGCAACTGGTAGAGTATCATAAACTGGCTCGAAAGCTGAAATTAATTCCAGTAAGTGCTGAGAATTCCAAAGGCCATGACTTTGAGATTCAATTTAATCCTGAGGCAGGACCAAATTGCCTAGTCAAATACAGAGCTCAGATCAAGGTAAGTAGAGCGAACACTGAATGTTTCTGTTACCATTTGCAAAAAAATGTGTTTCTTTGGAAATGTTGGAAAGGTCTCTCTTAACTTCATTGAAAAGCTTGTGTGATGCATTGCCGTAACTACATTATAGTATAGGATGGAGATTTGGTATTGGAGAGTATAGCAGCCTAAATAAAAACAGGAGAGGGGAAAGGTGTACTGGAGTTCTTGGTTCAAACTAACAAATTGCATTAGTCAGATCTTCGTGTGTGTGTATTACAGGCTCCCCTTATGGAAATCATAAACCAGACTGAGGAAGAAATTAGGAAAACTACTCAAAGGAAAATGACTTTGGAAGATACTTTGGAACAGGTGTGTTGGTTAATGAAGATTAGAACTAAGATACCATGTTACCTGCTGGTCTCATTTGCCTTGTGCATGGGTGAAGTGTGGTGTGGTTGGCTGTTTTGTGCTTGTGTTGGTTTTGCTGGAGTTTTTTGTTGGGTTGGAGGGATTTGGGGGTGGGGGGAAGCTGTGAGAAGATTGCTTTAATTATGATGGAACCTAAAAGGTTTGTGAGAATTAGGATCTCCTTCTGTTGGTTGAAATACTGTGCATTCCATGCATTGAAGATTATGCAGCTACATATATTTGACCATAAACATTGGAAAGATTTGTTTTTAATAAGTTGCCCATTCCAGTCTGTTGTGTGACTTACCATCACTGACAAGTTGTCATCAGGAGGATATTTAGCACCATTGGATTCAGGATGGATTGGAAGAAGGAGAATTTTATTTCCCCATTCTTCTTCCCCTACCTCAGTTTTTATTGCTGAGCATGACAGCATATGGTATGGCATATCCTTTTGGCCAATTTTGGTCAGCTGTCCCAGCTATGTGCCTTCCCAACCTCTTGCCCGCCCCTACTCTACTCACTGAGGGGCTGCGGGACAGAAAGAAAGTTTTGATGCTGTGCAATAGTCAAAACATCGGTGTGTTACCAACACTGTTTTGGCAACTTACCCAAAACAAAGCACTATATAGGCTGCTATGAAGAACAATAATACCATCCCAGCCTGGCCCGGTTTAAATGTTTCTCGTGTTGCATATGATGGCAAGGATTTATATGTAGGAATTCTTTTTGAATTTTATTTTCTTGGTCATGTTTAGGTGAATGTAATGGTAGTGGACAAGAAAAGCAGTGTGAAAACACTGAAAGAAGAAGCTGAAAAACTGGATGATCTTTACCATCAGAAGCTTAAGGTAGAAATTCTTATAGGTTGATGACAATTTATCCTTAATGATATCCTTATTCTTAATCCTTGTATTTATACATAAGGTTTTGGTTTGCATTGTTGTTTGCTTGGACTTCTGTCATTGCGTCCTTCCATTCCTCTTGCAGGGTTCTCTTTCTTTTCAGAAATATGAGTGCTACCTTAAGTCAGTTTTCACTTTCTCGTAAGAGAATCTGGCATCCTGTAAATCGTGAGCTACTACATCCAGAAATATAAGCAGCAGCACCAATCATGTCGTGACCTCAGGATGTCTCAAAGCATGTGCTTGAAAGAGATTTTAGAGTTAACAATATCTGCCTTGTCTTTTCAGTTTGTATATAATAAATGCACTTACAGTTTTTAGCGAACATGTTTAATCACATTAAAAACTACGGAAAACATTATTTGACTAAAAGCACATTAAGTGTTTTAATGATATAAAATTGTTGCTTTCTTTGTTTTTCTTCCCCAGTGGGGGAGCAGTCCCTATCCTTTTTCTCACTGCTAGTTCAGCAACAAAACACAGCCCTCTCGGTTAACTGCTAAGTGGCTTCTTCAGTACCTCCCAGCGTCCCTAACAGCATGGCTTTGGTGAGGCTGTGGTACCCAGGAGAAAAATGCTTTTTGAACTAAATTAGTGTTTAACATACCTGCTCTTTCAAATCCAAACTTCTGTGCTATAACCACAAAACAGGGTTATTTAATTGTTAATACCTACTTAGATGGCTGAAGGCAATTCATTTAGTTTATTGCTTTCAAAATCACCTGAAATTTAGCTTTTGAGCTATGTTGTTGCCTATGCTTTTCTCTTAAGGTGAACTCATGAAATACTCAGTTGCAACTGGATGAATATAATAAGACATAGTAATGTAATTCCTCGTATAATTTTTAAAATGCTATCATAAGAGTTCAGCATTTAAATTATTTTTGAAGGATGAGGTTTCAGTAATTTACCAGAATTGCATGTTTAGTTGATGGTAGAACTTAGTTTGGTTTTGTGCGTTTAATTGTGTTAAGTATAGCGTCAACAGTGTTGACATTCCTTGGAGAGATGATCAATTACATTTTGTAGTCATCTTTCAGACATAAAAGGGAAAGCAATTTTCTTACCCAAATGTGATTTTATTTTTTTGTTTACCTCGAAACAGTTGCATATAATGTTCCATTTTCGTAGTTTTTGACATGAACTTTGAAGGTAAAATAGCTGCAACACAGACCTTGAAATACAATTCGAGAAATAAAGGGAAGGTCAGGTTGGTTTTGGGTGGAAGACGGTACAGAAAATACCTGAACCTTTAGGTTTAGGGCTGTGTGCTTGGTTTTTTTTAGTTCTGAGGTTGGAGTTACTTGTGTGAATTCTGAATTTAAGTATCAGGATGTAATCAGGTAATATAAAGGAGAAAAAAAAATCTAAATTATTCCTGAGTTATGCAACTTTTTTTCCGTCTTATGTTTACAGGAGGCAGAAGAGGAAGAGCAAAAATGTGCAAATGAACTGGAATTGTTAGAGAAGCATAAACAATTACTTGAGAGTGGTGTCAATGAAGGGCTCAGTGAAGCCACAAATGAATTGCATGACCTTCAACGACAGTAAGGCCCATAACTTCAAGTTGTTTATGTAGTTTATTTTGATTTTTGTGTTTTAAGGATAAAGACATCATCTTGAAGACTAATGTGGAATTCTTTGTTGAGGGAATATCCATCTCAGTATATTAATTCCACAAATTCACAATTCAAATATGTTTCTCCTCGACACTTAATGTTTTGCTAGAATACTTGTCTGCTGTGTCAGAACTCCTGTTTTCCATGTAATTTTGTTTTCATATGTATGGTTGTAGTAAGGAAATTAGTTTGTTTCCCAGCTTATGAGACAACTACATTTTACAGCCTAAAGTCTGGAACAACCGTTCTGACTCTAAGGTACTTTGTTTCTTACTGGTTAGCACAATATGGTCCTTTTTCTTCAAAGCTGAGTGTTAATATACAAATCTAACTTGGTTCAAGTTAATACTAATAGAAAAATTTATGGCTAAACATGATGATATAGAAGACTTGGTGAAGTGATTGTTTTAGAAGTCAGGTATTTTATAATTATGGACATGACTTTAGACTGTCTTTGCTTTTTAGATATCAAGTTGTTATGCAAACAACAACGGAAGAGAGTAGGAAAGCTGGTGATAACTTGAATCGTCTTTTAGAAGTGATTGCTACTCATGTAGTATCTATAGAGGTAAGCTAAAATTTCATATTCAGAATTAAATCTTTCTAGAGGCATTTGCAACTGCAGTTAAACACATTGAAACTAGAGCTTAGTCTTTCCAATAAGTATCAGTTATTTAGGGTTGCTGCACTGAGTCTGTGGATTCTAGTTAGATAAATTTGTTGACAAAACCTTTAATATAAATAATCAGAATTGATAATTAAATTTCAGCAGTAACAACCTGTTTAATCTGCTTCTGGTAGACATCTTTCAGAGAAGTGATTAACTGAAATCAGTTAACCTATGCGATGACTGCTTAGAATGGTTTAGCGGTACAAAAGAGACCGTGATAGTTCTAATAAACTTTCTGTAACTCTTTTCTAGAAATACCTTGATGAACAGAACGCAAAAATTGACAGACACTATGAAGAATTCATGTCTGAAGATCTATTGTCAATCTTGACCACCATTCTAGACAGTTACAAAAAGAAGGCTGAAAGTCTGTAATTACCAAAAGGGTGAAGATGAAAATCTTGCATTTCTGAAGCTGTGGTATGGTGCCTTCTAGAGGGACGGATACTACCCGTGTTTAGCAGTGAAACTGGTTTTAAATGTAAGGAAATGTTTATGAACTGCCTTTGTTTTCTTGACACAAATACGTTAAAGAATTAAACAACATATTTGCATTTTCTTAAAAAAGGCTTTGCTTACACTTCCTCTTTGCAATATATTGTACATGATTACAAACATCTGTGACAAGACAACTTAATTTCATTTTGTCTTTATGGTCAAATCATTTGTGCTCTTCTAGGAATATGAGTAAGATAAGAGTACAGTTAACCTGTTAAAATAACAAGTCAGGCTGGGCTTTAAATATGGAACTGCAAGCGACAACACAAATGCAGAGGGTGCTGACAACCTGAAATACTGCTACTTAACAATAACCAGCTGTTGTTGTAAACTTGTAAGATTGCTAACTGAGAAGAGAGTTATGCTTTCCTTTCTGGAGTATAGTTTCTGTATTTTGTGATACGTGTGTGTATCTAGTGCACATGCATGACAATGCACATCCTTCCCCAAGCCTTTCTTTTAGTAGCAAGCCAAATGTAAATGTCTTTCAGTATCCTGCTTGTTCAGTTATGTATGAAACTGCCCAGGGACACCCTCTTACATAAGATTTTAACAAAAACCTCCTTGAAAAGATCAGTAGTAGTTATACAGTAGTCTTGTAAATAGTCTAGAGAAAGAAAGATAGCCAGTTTGAAAACAAAGTTCTGTCTCCTAACTGCTCATAGTCCCAGACAAAACGTACTTCTGTACACTGTACTTCTTGACTATGTATACCAGATACAGTTCTATGTAGGACAACATATGGGTTCTGGCAATATAGCTAATCAGTTGCAGATTTGGCTAATGTTGCATACATCAAAATGGTCTAAAATGACTCTGCATTCTTCTTGTTAGACCAGTAGGACAGACTCTATTTGATTTTTTTTTTTTTTTTCTTCCTCAAGGAAGTAGCAGTGAAACTAGTGTATGGGGAACTCCTGTCCAAATACATTGAAGAAAATGTAATCTCATCTCTTGGAATGTTGTTCAGTGCTATGTGGAAGTAGTGTCTTATCTACTCTGTATATATCTTTGTGTTAAAAAAAAAAATCATGATTTATGTTTTGGAAAGTTTAGTTTATGATGGTATTTCCTAATAAAAGTATTGAAGTATTTGAGTGTTTTTAAGAGTTCAGTGATAAATATCACTGATTCAAATATACAATGATAAAAACAACTTTGCAGTCTGTTCAAAAGTTTTGAGCAGCTGATAGCTAAATGATTTTGCTCCGTAATTCTTTTATAGACTGCAAATAAAAACTGATTTGTCTTTAATTCTGGACTATTTTTGCTATTTATGTCCTTAACATAGTGTGTGAATCTTCTGGGTCTGGTATGAGTATTTTGTTTCAGGTTTTATGATAATAATGGCATTATTTAAGCTTCCAACTTTCTGGTTTTTTGTTGTACTCCAGAAGTTTAATTTGACAGCTATAAAACTTCTCTGACAGGTGGGTGGTATTTCTGCTTTCTTCTGTGGTCCTCTTTCATTTTACCTTTACAAACTCTTACTTCTTTTCTGTAACAGCCTAATCCTTATCAAGTCGCAGTTCCTTCTCTTTAGAAGCTTTCTTCTTTTGTGATCTTTCTAATATTTTTGTTATCTAAAGCAATATTCTTCTAATTAGCAAAACTGTCAAACATACAGAATAATCATGTTCCTTTCAAATACGTGCTTATTTAAGGGCTATACTCTCTCTTGGCTGCCTGATACCCATTTGTGTCTGCTTCTGTAACTGACTGCTCTTGTGTTTGTTAGTATCTGCAGGTTCTTTGCCATGTGGAGTAGTCAGCTGAGTAAATGAAAGCAAAATAAATGTAACTTCCAAGGACTAATACTAACCTAGTGGCAATGGGTTAAGAATCAAGGTCACAATGACCTTCCTTCGTGTACTGGCAAATGTAACGTTCTGAAATTAAAATAGTCTGAGTAATAAAAAGTCCTAATTTGTAATGTTGGCAACATGTTTTTGTTATTGGGCTGAACTATTGGTCTGTATGTCACTTGAACTGAATTGGCTTTAGAACTAGCTCAGGCTTAGACCTAGGTTCTGTAAAATACTATGGGGATTTTTGTCATAATATAACATAGATTAACATCGGCCAGTGTTTATTAGGTAATATGTCTTCACGTTTTAAAATTGGGGGAATTTTTCAATGCTTCTGGAACATGGCTCCTGTGTGATATTTGAAGTCAGGCAGTCAGTTATTTTTGGTTCTTATTCTGGGATATGGCTTTTAAATTTAGACAATAGATGCTAGAACGTAACTACCGCTCTTGATTTTGGTGGTGGTTCTTTTTTTACAGAACGTAAAGTCTTAACCAGAATGTACCACTGGCACCTGCATGTTTCAGTAGTACGAGTCATTTGTAATTTTTTTTTTGCTTTTGTATGGATACAGTTGCTTCATTTATTGCTAGTGTATCTTTTGTACAGTTTACTTAATATGTCTTAAGTTTATGCATTTTCATACTCAATAACATTTCTTAAACCTGTTTGAAGGATAGATTCTTACTGCAAGTATTGAAACATGACATAAAAAGCACAATTAATTTTCTTTTCCTGGAGCACCTAGGTAATTAATAATTTTCTTAACAGCAGATACTAATTCCCTGACTGTCCTTGCTGTGAAATCTGCACTGCGTTGAGGAAAAATATAGAAACATGTTTCCTATAAATTGCAGAGGAATAAAAATTGTCTTAACCTTTTTAAAAATAGATGGCTTTTTAACAACTCTAAGGAGCAGAGGTCCAAGCTACTTTGACAACTGATTTATGAGTGTAGGTGTCTCTTTGGTGTTAATCTTCCCAACCAACCTTTTGTTCTCTTAAGCATTAAAGGGCTATCTACTTTACATGACCACTCTTCCATCTGATTTTTTTTTTACCTACTTAAAAAAAAAAAAGCTACTTGATGCTGTAGAAGCATGGTAGAACTCGGTGTATAGCATTGTTCTCTTCCCTGGAGTATGTTATTTTTCAAATTTTGTTGTCGGAAACTTGCATCACTGTCAAGAACTGGGTAGTTCCTTTTGGAGTACTTCTTGAGTGCATCATGAGAGCCCAGTCAGGCTTTTTTAACATTGCAGTGTCTATTTACGTCACATGTGTGAGGCTACTCGAACCCTTCTCATTGGTTTTGCCAGTGTACAGTACTGTGTGTCTATGCAAGTCTTTAGTTCCAAGCTGCATAACAATATGTTGCCTTCTGTTGGTTCTGTAATAGTTCTAATATTTTTGTGTACTTTGGCCTTTAGTGAGAGTTCTCATCCCTGCTCCGCCTTTTGTGGTAGAATTGGAAAAAAAAATATATTTTTTATCATCTTATTTCTCCAAAGAGTACAAAAGCAGAAGAGGCCAACAGCTGAAGACATTCCCTCTTCAAGAAGAAGAGGAGAAACTCCCTGTGGCAATAGTCTATAGCAAAAAGAAAGTCCATGGTGTTTCATGTGACTCTATGCAGAGCAATGGAGTCGGACAAGGGTACCAACTACTACTTGCCTATGTCTACCCCTTAGATTTAGTGTGTAAGTATTTCGAGAACTGCAAAGAATCTGGAGGCTAAGTATCTTTCCACTCTTCTCTGGGAAGCACTGTTTTGTTTTAATACTGGAAACCTTAACGTCTCGTTTTGAGTCTGTAAACCTTCCTCTTCTGGCAGTAGTATAGAACAGGGAACTGACCTGTTTTTCAACACTGCGCTCTCCATATTTTTGGCTGTGAAAGGGTCCTGGCGTGATGAGAAATCATGTATTGTTGAGGTCTTTTTCCTTGCAAAGATCTTCACCATATACAACTATTGTATCTTCATTGGAGTCTTACATTTTAAGTGCTTGATGAAAGTTTTTGATGGTATCCATTCCTTTTTAAGGAATGGAAGGAGCACAGAAGACTCGCAGCCTTCAGTGTCCTCACTGGATGAGGGACTACTGCTTTAGCCAATGTCATATCTCAGGGAAGCTCACTGATGTCTTCAGTCCTGTATCAGGAGATGGGCAGAGCCTGCTCAGTCAGCCTGAGAAAACTCATAATTTCGCAGGCATTTTCTGCACAACTTGGGTTTGTTTACAGGATTTTTCTAGCAGATGTCAGTTTGTGTCAGTACAACAGCACGATCTGGCAGAAAAGTATCTGTATGCTGTTTTGCTGTCTGTTTTTCAGATTTGCAGATTAAAAATTTACTAGAGGAATAAAAGGCACTTATTACTTATCACAGGTTAGGCAACAGTAATGATTGCCAAGCAGAGAAAATGCTCTAGATTATTGTTCACTCTTGAGCCTGTCCATGGTACTGCTCTGACTGTAAGGTGCTACATAAAGCACTGTCCATGCCAGGTCTGTTGTGCTCTACTCCCCTCCGGAGGGAGACCTTTTGTCAGCCCCAGTTCATAAGAGTCTACCAGTCCCAGCATTTGCCTGCAGTAGACAGGATTGCATGTCTGTCTACGGAATGATTGACTGTGTTGTCCCCCCCATCCCAGAAGTCCTTATCAACAGCTTTGCAATAACAAGGAGTCTTTGTGATGTGTGGTCTGTATGGTGTTTTCCCTAGCACCTCATGCATGAGATCACAATTTTAATTGCAGTGTCTTATCTGATCAGCATTTCAGTCCCAAGAACCCTTTGCACAGGGTTAAGATTTAAAAGGCGCATGACATGGTCCATTACTCCAATTGCACCTCCACTGAAATATTCACCAGTCTGGCAAGACTCCAAAGTGGAAGGAAAGACAGGTGGTGATGGAATGTGTACAAATATTTTGAAATGAGCAGGACGCATGGATTTTTCTTTCACTTTTCATACCGGCATTCAGAATAGTGAACGCCTTTGTATCAGTAGAATTCACATGGTCCTTCTGTGAACACTGAACCCTAGCACAGTCATGTGTCACTACTGGTGTGCCCAGCTGAAAGGAAAGTCCCTTGTTTTTCTGTCTGGAAAACAGCAGCTGGAGCTACCCGTTCTAATTGTCCGGCAGGCCTTTACTAGCAAGGGTCCTTACGTTACTTTTGAAGTGTAGAGAGGACATCAAAGTAATGGGCTCTGCTTGATGAATGCTGTATAGTGATTTACTGTCCTCTCCCCCTCCCAAGGGTTTGGCCATCAGTTGTAAGAAAGTCATAAGGAAAGCTGCACAGTAGAGTCACACAAGGTAAGAAAGGGAAAACTACAGCCAGAGGCTGTGCAGTTTGGACAAGCATAGGTTTTTTTAAGAGGAACACCACTAACTTGAAAGATAAAGGAATAAACAAGAAATCGGAGAATGGCAGTTCAGCATCACTGAGGATCTCTTCCAGCAACCAGCAAAGATGAACCTTCCCACTTGACTGATTACTCAGAAGATACTCCTCAGGGGTTTTGTCACAGGTGCTGAGCACACAAATGCTTCGCCTACCAGCTCCTTAAATCCTGTCTCTTTGCCTGTGCTACAACAAAACCACTGTGATACATGCTTACAGAATCTCTGCATGGCAAAAGCTGCTCACAATGAGAAAGACAGGGCAACGTTTACTGTGCCACTATCCCAAAATCTGGAGCATGGGGCAACACCATGCAGAGACACTTAAATGACTGAGAGTCAACCACTCCAGCCTGGCCTTTTGACTTGGACTCCATGGTACCACTGCTACTGGAGCTGGTTACGAAGGCACTCCTTGATGTCAGGAGAAAGCAGACACTAGCCCAGGGTCAAGGGAAGAGTGAGACCACAGTGCCAAAAGTCAAGGTGATAGGAAGAGTAAAAGGAGGAAGCAGCCATCCAGAGAAAAAGCAAGTAGTAAATGATGCTCAGCTACAAAAAGGCTGGAAGACACGCACATAAGACCCTACAGCAGCAGTATCAACTTGAATTGAAAAGCATAATGTCCCACACATGTAGCAGGACCTTTTCTGTGACAACGTATTTACAAAGTTTTGCTATTTCTTACACATCATACAGAAGAGAATGATGTATTTGATCTCAGTCTTCATGACTTTTAAGAGTGGATGGAGAGACTTCTTCAGACACAGTCTTTAACAAAAAAAATCTTTGCAGGTATAACAGCAAGAGTTCTATTACAATATTAATGCTTGAAGATATTAATCTTATACTCCAACAGCCTTTCCACAAATTAAAACCTGTGTTTTCTCCCAGTGTGTATTTGTCAGATACATGTTTCCATGTACTTTTTCAAGAATCATTCATGTTTCTTTGTCTCAGAGAGGAAGAAAGTTTTTAAGGTTTGTTCCATCCTCATTTATTCCCCAGGAGGTGACTCTGGTACTCACAAGATGCAGTGGTTTGCTATCAAACTTATTTCATGATCACTGCATTTTTTGGCTGCAGTCTTTTGTCCCTCGCAGGTGAATGGCAAGAGCTTCATGCTGGTCCGCTTTTCAGAGAGGTTCTCTGGTATTGCCACGGTTTCCCTCAGAGAGTTCCATGACAATCCTAGGAGAGCTGCCAGGCTGAATCCCATAAGTATCTATCTCGTTGGGTGTCCTTCCAAATATGGCTTTGGAAAATGGTGCAAAAAAACTCTGCCACGATCAGATATGGGATTACTTGTTTTCCAACTTAAACTCTTCCTACTCAGTAATATTTGAGTATCTTATCCTAAGGCCAAAGTATATGATTTGTAGATCTCCTGGTAATAATTCCATTATTTATTTTTTCTAGTTCTTTCTCTCCTTTCTGTTCATATAAAGAAAAAATGGTTTTAAATGTCACTAAATTATTACTTCTCATTATGTGAAAACACATTTCAAAGTTCAATTAAATGTTTTATGAAAAGTGTATCTTCCTATCAGTTCTGCATGTTTTTTAATGTAACTCCACATCCCTTCTTCTTGCTTTGTAAGATAGACTGGAAGCTCCTGATTACTTTTCGCATTTTTACACTTTTAATGGTAATAATTTCTTAGTTGGAAACCCCAGTCATCTTAGGCATACTTTCCACAACTAGTTATACCCTGCCTGTAGTCATCTGAGCCATTATTTCCATTGGATTTTAAATGAGCATGTCACATTGCATTTTTGTTAACAAAGTACACAAAGAACAGTGAGAATTTACAAGAGTTTTACTCACAGGCCCCATCCGACAGAGTTAGTTTGGACCACAGGAGGGTGAACAAAGGGTTCATTGTCCCTCCTCCTCCACCACCATCTCTCCCTGTGTTGCCTTCAGTTTTTAAAAATATAATTTAATCTGTTACCACACTGGTCAGATATCTCAGGGCCGTGTACTGTCTTTACAGCCCTCTCAACTTGACCAACTGGATTGTGTTTCAGAAATTTTGTCACTTGAGTTGCTCACTCACTTTTTTCCAATTACTGAGAAGTAAATGAAAAAAAAAAACCAAACCAAATAGCACTTCAGTAACCCACTTCTCCACTTCTACCTTAGCTCGCATGTTATGACAGTTTACTGTTTATTTCTATTCTTTGGTTTCTGTCCTCAGATGGTTTTCTGAGTAATGATGCTGTCATTTCACACCTCAGCGGTTCAAGTAATGATGCTGTTTTGTTTCACACCTCAGGGGTTCTCGCTAAGGTACTTTCTGTAAGGGGCCACGTCAAAGGTCTATGGAGTTCTAAATGCAAGATGCCATGGGCTCCTCTTCTTAGATACAAAACCTTTGTTACCTTAAAGAAGAGCAGTGCTTTTTGTTAGATAATTTGGAAACTGTAATTTTGTACTTACGAAGCATACGTAGGCAGTAGCATCCAGTATCACTCAATAGACTGTGCCACTGCAAGAAGCCCTAGTAGAGAGGCTGTGCACTTTATTCTAGTGAAGACACAGTGATTTTCATTATGTATGTATGCAAAATATTTACTATCGAAAAATGTCCAGTGCTGGAACATAGTTCATATTCTCCTATAATACAAAGAAATCAGTTACTTAATTAATTCCTTGAATGGAAAAATTAGATACAGGGAGGACATAATGATGAATATGTTCTCACACACACCAAAAACACATTCCTGAGCATCATCTGAAATACCAAATGGCAAGATGAACAAATAATTGGTTACTCTACTGCTACTACTTATTTTGAAAAATAACATGACGTTTGACTTTAAAATCTAGTACATCAGTATGAACAATATCCCTTTCTCCAGCAAAGAAAGTTCTTTTCCATGAGGACCGAAAATGATTACTCAGTTGTTAATAGAACAAAATACTTCATACTGCAAAATTAAAACTTTGCAACTGCAGGCACTCTTTAAATCAGCTTGCAGGTAGGCTGAATAATGAGGACCCTATTTTCATGCAAGTGAAGTGCCCGCATTTCATGCAGAACCATCCTTCCCCCCTTGGCATACCCATTTTGAAACTAGATGAAATAATTCATAGGGTTTTTTTTTTCCTCAAAGCAGTTAGCATTCTGAAACGGAAGTGCTGTCTCAAGTCTGGAAATACTCTACAAGCATGCTGAAAAGCAAAATTCTGTTTAACGAACTCATAAAGTAACGAGGTTTCATACGCCCTTCCAAATGCCATCAAGTCATCACTTAGAGGGGCTCTGAGCCACTGCCTATACAAAAACTCTCAAGAGATCCTCCCACTCTTAACTGGGTAGCACACACGCTCTTTATTCTCACAAAACGCTGCGATGCTCAGCTCCACTATGCAATCTGCTTTCTGATTGTGTGACTGCAAGAACCTCGGTTCTTGCACGACGGGTTTTTTTTCTTATACTCGTTTGTCACTTGCACTGTTTTACAAACCTCCCCTACATTCAGTCCCAATTCTTTCCTTCCAAAGCTAAGAGCCCTTAAAACAGAAGCAGCTGCACTCTTCTGAGCATTCCCGTTCATACTTTTTCTAGATGAAAAAGTATCAACTGCTCCTTTGGAGAGTCTTCGCTTTCATTTTGTATTTCTATCCTAAGAAAACTACACACCCTACATACACCTTGAGCACTCCTAAATGAGAGATCAGCTGCAATTTTGCACCAAGAAAGCTTTACACAGAATCACAGAATGGTAGGGGTTCAAAGGGATCTCTGGAGATCACCTAGTCCAACCCCCCTGCTAAAGCAGGTGCCCCTAGAGCAGGGTGCACAGGAACGCGTCCAGGCGGGTTTTGAATACCTCCAGAGAAGGAGACTCCACAACCTCCCTGGGCAGCCTGTTCCAGTGCTCAGTCACCCTCACAGTAAAGAAGTTCCTCCTCATGTTCAGGTGGAACTGCCTGTGTTCCAGTTTGTGCCCATTGCCCCTTGTCCTGTCGCTGGCACCACCGAAAACAGCCTGGCCCCATCCTCTTGACACCCGCCCTTTAGATATTTATAAACATAGACAAGATCCCCTCTCAGTCTTCTTTTCAACAGCCTAAATAGACCCAGGTCTCTCAGCCTTTCCTCATAAGAGAGATGCTTCACTCCCCTCATCATCTTCGTAGCCCTCCGCTGGACTCTCTCCAGTGGTTCCGTCTCTCTTGAACTGGGGAGCCCAGAACTGGACACAGTATTTACAGTTGGGGGGTGGATAATCTTTTTAGAGGGACTGAAGGTCAAAGTGTCCAGACATGTGTCTTCTAGATCTCAAGCTGTACAAGCAGTTCAATCGCACAATGATGATGTCACTCTCAAAGAGTGACTACTGAGAAAAATGTTTCCACTTACACATTTATGTATTCTTGGATGAGATTTCTCTCAGAACAGCAAACACCGAGGAAATTCACTCAACTGACAGTACTGAAGGGCCATGCATAAACTCAGAAAGCAAGGATACCATGCAGCATGAGAGAATGAACTGCAAGTATGACAAGAACACACAAAACTCAGAATGCATTTGGCTTCTCTTGAGTTAACCCCATCAGAAGCGTAAGCCGTAACTTCTGGAAACCTGAAGGTATAAATTGTGCTTACCGAGTTTCTTTCTCTAAGCTCGCTTTTGAAGTGTGCCCCAATTGCGCCTCTATTGTTTATGATGGGAGGAGAAAGCTGTTAGTCAACCCTGCAATGAATGATAAATCAAAAGATCTTGACAGTCTCCTATGTTTCTCTGGTTCCTCAAGGACTGTGAAGACTGTATTTATTTCTTGAATTATTTTATTTCAACTGCAGTTTTACAGCTGCTCCAGTCCTACCTTTCCTTTATAATGGCACAGTGCAAACCTCGTTTGGGTTTTGCACACACAAAAACCCAGTAACTTTAAGTTTTAATTGAAATTTGATTTTTAAGACCGAATGCAATACACCCAACATCCTTCCTTCAGAAGAGGAAAGCGTTTCAGGTATCAAACGTGAAAAAGAATAAACAGCTTATGGATTTCTGTCGCCCGCTGGATTTTAAGGCAGGCGACGGAGGCCCTCACGCCTCCAGGCCGACGCCGCCCTCTGCCGCACCAGCCCCAAGGCCGAGCCTCTCGGTTAGGCCACCGCTACACTAGGTGGGCACGGCACCGTCCGGGCTCAGCTGAAACGCCGCCAGCCGCCGCTGCTCAGGGTGTGGGGAGGGAGGGGGGTGTGTGTTGGGGACGTGTCCATCAGGCGCCGGGAGCC
>VZSC01004838.1:89572-108707 GCA_013398225.1 Steatornis caripensis
CCTCCGCGCCTGCCCGCTGCCCCCGAACTTCCTTGCCGGGACAGGTGGGCGGGCGTGGAGGAGAGCCCTCGCCCGCTCCCTTGGGTGTCCCCTTTCCCCGGGCACCGGACCCGCCGCGCTGAAAACACCCGCCCGGGGCGGCAGCAGGGCGACCGGCCGTGCTGTGCAGCGCGGAGGGAGCAAACCCCGGCAGGGAGGGAAGCTGGCGGGAAGGGAGCGGGCGGCCTGGGAGCTCCCCCGCGCGGGGAACCGGCGGCGGCGCGGGGCGGTGTCCTCGGGCACGGCCGGACGGACCGGTGGCATTTCTGCTGTCCAAGGTGTCGGCGATGAGCGCCGGTCGTTTCCCGTCGTGAGCCCTGTAACTGTCTCTCAGAGGCCGCCATTTAAATACTTCACCTGGCTGGTTCTTGGCGGTCCCGGGCGTTCTTTCAGTTCTCTTTCCTCCCGTTATGAAAAATGAGAACTTTTCAGATGTCTCGGAGGTGGTGGTTTCGTTCTGCCTGCGGGCTGTTTAGCCTGCTAGCGATACCGGTAGGCATCGCCCATTTTCTGTCATGGTTTCGGTTTCTGAGGAAGTAATAAATGCCATAAAACTGTTAGGCTGCCTGCCTATGTTTTACATTGTGAAGTGCAACAGCAAAATCAGCTGTAAAGCGTGTGCTACTCTAGTCTGATGAAACATTCTGGTTTAGTTTCCTTATCGAGTGTAATTTGCACTTTGTTCTCCAGGATGTAAACTATTCCTGGAAATTGCTTAGTTTGTGCTATGCCTGTACAGTGTTTTATGTAATGGTTTCTGACTGCAATGGAAGCTTTGAGTTATCAATGTGTTGTGGTTTGAGTCCAGCCGGCAACAAAGAACCATGCAGCCACTTGCTCACTTCTCCCCCCACAGTGGGACGAGGAGAAAATGTAAGGAAACCTGGTAGGTGAGGCAAGGACAGGGAGGGTTCACTCACCGGTTATGGTCAAGGGCAAAACCAGACTCAACTTGGGGGAAAAAATCAATTTAATCATTCATCAATCAAAACAGAGTAGGATAAGGAGACACAAAAAGCCAGATCTTAAAATATAAATACCCTTCACTCCACCCCTCCCTCCTTCCCAGGCTCGAGTCCCCTCACTCCTGATGTCTCTCCCTCCTCCCCCTCAGTGGCACAGGGGGACGGGGAATGGGAGGGGTGCAGTCAGTTCACCAGAGATTGTCTCTGCCGCTCCTCCCTCCTCAGGCGGGGAGGGTTCCTTACACGCTTCTCCTGCTCCATCGTGGGGTCACTCACAAACCCCTCCAACGTGAGTCCTTCCCATGCGGTACAGTCCCTCAGGAATGCACTGACCCAGCACGGACTGCCCACAGAGTCATGGTCTGCTTTGGGAGCAGGGACCTCCCCTGGCATGGGGTCTTCCACGGGCTGCAGGTCCCTCTCTGCTGCTCCGTGGTCCTTCACAGGCTGCAGGTCCATCTCTGCCTTGCTGTGGTCCTTCACGGGCTGCTCCACCCTGATCCTCCGTGGGCTGCAGGGGCACAGCCTGCCCTCTCCCCGGGGGCTGCAGGAGAATCTCCACTCTGGCTGCCTCCTCCCCCCTCCTCCTTCCTCACTGACTCCTGGTATCTGCACAGGTGTTTCTCTCACCTCCCCCTCCTCCCTCTGCTGCTGGTCTCAAGGACTGCTCCTTTGTCCCATCCCCTTCTTAAATACATTATCACAGAGGCGCATCTGTTGTCTCTAAATGGCTTGTCCTCAGCCCGAGGTGGGGGCGCCTTGGATCTGGGGGACCTTCAAGCAGCTTCTGACAGGGGCCACCTGCCTGTGTGGCCCCTTCCCCTGCTACCAAAGCCCCACCACACAGACCCAACACACAATGTCAGCAGGAATAGCTGTCACACATAACTACTTCCTCCTTGCACAGTTCTTCTTAAGCATTCATATTCTGTTAGAGGTGCTGAATCTATGCTACTACTTAAGGTGCTGCTGCTCAGCAGTAACTTGGTTATGGGGTGTTAGCACATCCCTTGATCTGATCAGCACCCCTGAAGTTCAGAAGACTGGAAGACACATAACTGAATGGAATAAAGAAATTGGTATGCTTTATGCAGCGAGAAATTAGACAGACAGTGANTTCCTTACACGCTTCTCCTGCTCCATCGTGGGGTCACTCACAAACCCCTCCAACGTGAGTCCTTCCCATGCGGTACAGTCCCTCAGGAATGCACTGACCCAGCACGGACTGCCCACAGAGTCATGGTCTGCTTTGGGAGCAGGGACCTCCCCTGGCATGGGGTCTTCCACGGGCTGCAGGTCCCTCTCTGCTGCTCCGTGGTCCTTCACAGGCTGCAGGTCCATCTCTGCCTTGCTGTGGTCCTTCACGGGCTGCTCCACCCTGATCCTCCGTGGGCTGCAGGGGCACAGCCTGCCCTCTCCCCGGGGGCTGCAGGAGAATCTCCACTCTGGCTGCCTCCTCCCCCCTCCTCCTTCCTCACTGACTCCTGGTATCTGCACAGGTGTTTCTCTCACCTCCCCCTCCTCCCTCTGCTGCTGGTCTCAAGGACTGCTCCTTTGTCCCATCCCCTTCTTAAATACATTATCACAGAGGCGCATCTGTTGTCTCTAAATGGCTTGTCCTCAGCCCGAGGTGGGGGCGCCTTGGATCTGGGGGACCTTCAAGCAGCTTCTGACAGGGGCCACCTGCCTGTGTGGCCCCTTCCCCTGCTACCAAAGCCCCACCACACAGACCCAACACACAATGTCAGCAGGAATAGCTGTCACACATAACTACTTCCTCCTTGCACAGTTCTTCTTAAGCATTCATATTCTGTTAGAGGTGCTGAATCTATGCTACTACTTAAGGTGCTGCTGCTCAGCAGTAACTTGGTTATGGGGTGTTAGCACATCCCTTGATCTGATCAGCACCCCTGAAGTTCAGAAGACTGGAAGACACATAACTGAATGGAATAAAGAAATTGGTATGCTTTATGCAGCGAGAAATTAGACAGACAGTGAGGTGGGTTCATGGCCTTCTAAGAAACAACATCCTCCTTCATGGAGCATCATTATGGGGTTTGTATCTCCTATGAGTAATTCTAAGTATTATGCGATTTCTTCCAAGAGTTGTCTTAATGGATCCCATCTCAGCTGTATGTAGTGGATGAATTGCAGGGATACTTCATATTTTCAGTATCCAGGGCAAATATGCTGATGTTTTTTCTTATCTTTTGTAATTATTTGATGGGCTGAGGTTAACACTAATTTGCAGCAAGGGAGTCTTTTCGTGGCTTTTTTTTATGTATGCTGCATATCCTAGTGACTTCTGTTTCCGTGTGTCCTCGTGGTGTTTAGTATTTCACAGAGCTTCTGGGATATTTGCGGTCTTATACAGAAATAAGCCATCATTATAAGACGTGACAAATCTTGGGTGCAAACAGCTTCGGGGCTTTCTTAGTCTCAAAAATATATTGATGTTGTGGAGTCAGTACTTTAATGCCGCTAGGCAGATCACTCAGGTGTGCAACGTAGCATTTGAGAAGTCTGGCGCTGCAAAGCAGAACTTGGCGTGTTTGGATTTGGTGTCTGCGAAAGTAAAATTTTCAAGTATAGTTTCTTACTATGTCAATACCATAATCCTTATCACCCATCCTGGTGGCTGTTTTGGGGTGTTAAGAATGATAGAGTTGGTGCTTTTACAGACCTGTGCAACAAGAACCTTAAATGATCATCGCCTCAGAGAAAGGAAAGGCCTTCTGTAATAATGTTCGCGAGTTCAGTCAGATGCCTCTGTTACAACTAATTTCAGTGCGGTGGCTCTTTGCACTTTGGAGTTTTTGTTACCTGGGTGACATCCAACTCTGAAAGCATGCTGAGGCAGATAGTTTGATATGACCAGTGAAAAATGACTGAAAACTGGGCAGGCTGACATTCAGGAAGTTTGATATCTGAAGTCCCCCACACCAACAGTGTACAGGTTCTTGTTAGGCTTCTGGAAGAGCATTCTGGTATCTCCGTGCCTCTGGGAGATTTGCGCATTGTGTTTATCTGGGTGTTGTACTCCAAAGTGCCAAATTTCTGGCATCATGACAGTTGCAGCTAACTGCTTTCAGGGAAAAGGCGATGAATGGGTTCACTTGATTGGGACAGACTTTCCTCACTTCATGGTGCTGAAAGCAATGAAAGTTCAGGAAGAAAGATTCTTTTGGTAAGCAGGATTTGAATTGCTTGGATGAAGATGAAGCAGAACTTTGTATTCACTTTTCTGCAGTTAAAGCCATTAGAGACCATTTGAGTACGTGATCAGGCAAATGCAGTGTATCTAGCAGTGTTTTTTTCCACGGGTATCCTGTCCGGTGGCTCAGTGTCAGTACAGGCTCAACATTGAATCGACTTTAATCGGCAGTTTGTCTTGTGACTGAATTATTCTGCTGTAGCAGCAAAGGTGCACGTGCGTTTTTCCAGTGTGCCAACTGTGGGGATGGTAATGTGTGACAAGAGAGCCAGAAATGTATGAAGCTGTTGGAACTGTTTCTGCTGTGGACATCTTCCTGTGGCCTAAGAGAATTCCTTTGAATATAACTAGTTACATAGGTGTCAAAGGAGAATGTAAATCTTAAAAATAATTACATTAAACCTGATTGCAGTATGTGATGATCCAGAGTTGGGAATACTTAAATGCCTGAAGGCATGGTCTTAGGCTGCCGCTTCTGAGACTTACTTTTTTTTTCATAATGCAGAGAGAAGTTGAATATATTCCTTTTTGTGTAGCAGAATAATTGATTCTTTAGACAAGAGATTCAGCCACTGAGAGGTGGATTCAGGAGCTGTTTGATGTCTTTGTCACCATACAAAGCATTCTTAGATGATTAGTAAAATGTACTTTATTAATTTTTGAAACTTCTGTTTTTATTTTGAAGGAAATATTTGTTGTCACCTGAAGAGTTTCCTTACTGTCACCCTAACAAGTTAATACATGGCAGTGTGGCTGGATGTGGATTTATATACTGATAAAACAGCCTTTCCTTCAAGGAGGGGGAGAGATTAAAAAAAAAAAACCTTATAAAAGAAGCTGCAGCATATATAGTCTTCATTATATCTTCATGATACCTGTCCCCAGAACCATGAAGTTTTGAGGTTAATAAGTCAATTAAATAGGGAGTCTTGCCTCTTCTTGGGAGTGTCATTGCTTGGACATCTTCCGGTCATCTTTTATTAGGTGGATGTCCCACTGCTTGTGCTAATGCTTTAGAGTATAATTGAAAAATATTTACTGCAATGAGAAGAATGGAGCTAAACTTTTGTTGTAGCTAATCCTAGATCCAGCTAATGCAGCTATCCCTAGCTGACGTTGTCCAGGTACACAGGGAGGTTGGAGCACTTAAATTTGTTTCTAAGCCAGCAGGAATCCTTCTAGGCACTTGCAGAGTTCACACACCTTTTAAAGCAGACAGGTGTCTGTGCTGAAAAGGGCACAGAAGTTTTCCTATGTGTGAAGGGGTTTTAGAGATATGTGTGCATATGCATCCCAAAGGATGGAGTACCAGTCTGAAGAGAGCTAATGGTACTAAAATTAGTGTTACTACTTAAGAAGGAATTTACAAATGTTTCTTTAATTCTTTTGAAACATTTCATCATTGTTGTGACCTCCTTGTTTGAAGAAATACACAGGAAGTATGCATCTGTAGTCTGCACAGAAAGTAAATATCTGTTGTTTAAGTAAATACTCAAAATTCAGATATCACAATAAACCAAAATATTCGACTTTTAATCTTTTGTCACATCTTTTGTTGAGCTTGCCATTGTATCCTAACAGTCTACCTGCTATTTAAATGGATTATTTTGCCAGTCCACCAAAATAAATCACGCTAAGAGGCAGAAAAAGGCGTTCATTAAGAGGGTATATGGAGAAGCAGCACAGCAGTGGTGGAAACTCAAGAAATAAGTGTAATTTTTTTTGTGAATATTTGCTTGCCAATACCTAATAAATCATGTATAATGAAATTATTTGTGATCAATGAAAAAATATTGATGACAACTGCTGTTTTTATCACAGAGGATAACTCCTAAATGTATTTAAGAGGTATTTGGATTACTTATTAAGGTACTGTTCTGATTGATTTGCTCAGTAAAAGTACTTCCATTCTTAGTGATTAAATCAATCCATCTTGCAATAGTTATATTTTTGTGTTATAAAACCTATGTTCATTTACTCAATTTTCAAGATTCTGTATAATCAGAAACTAAAAATAGATATATTTTAAACATGCCACCAAAAAAACATGATGTATTTTAAACACACACAAAACATGTTTTCCCTGCATTTTTAAAGAAGCTGTTGCAGGTACTGTAAGATATCTGTAAGATGCAACAATGTTGTAAGTTTTTTCCAAAGCTGTTATATTCTATTTCAGGCTTCAGTGAAATGCTTGCGTATAGCATCTTTGTTACTGACATTTCAGTGGGAATAAGAATGCAGTTTGCAGACCTTTGTGCGCTTAGATACTACCTTACTGTTGTTTGACTGGTTTGGAAAGCTGTGTAGTTTTTAAGTTCCTGCTCAAATTTGAGTGCTGGCGATATGGTTAGATGCAGAGTATCTGCATTTGTTTAGCGTTAGTTATCCAGGTGCAACTTCTTAGGTGTGACCAAGTATTTTTTGCTTTTGAAGAGGTGCTTCCAAATTCTTGTTACTTTTAACAAGTGGTGTCATAACAGAGTATTTTTGTGGTGGAAGATGTATGGAGTTGATGTCAAAATTTTGTCTGACAGCTCTACTCATTAATATTTGTGACTGTGCGTTTAGACACAATGGCTTGTGAAGGTCTGGTTCCTGTATTTGTCCAGACTCTGAATAAGTCTACTAACAACAGCATGCTCTTTGCATAAATGCTAGGGTCCCCAGCTTCTTTCTGCTTGTTAAATCTTGAAAAGATGTCCAAGTTAACTCTTTGTTCTGGATAAGTTTTCGTAGATTTATGTGTGTAGCTTCTGTAGAGAGCTGCTGTCATGCGATTTCCCTCTCTTATTTTTTCCACCAAAATTATGGTAAAGCTTTACTTCTAAGATACCGCATAAAAACTTACTCTATTACTGGATCTTGTGATAGGTAGCGATGTTCTTGGTGTTTCTGTTGAACCATCTGTTCACTTCTTAACACCTTCCACTGGTATGTTTTTGTAAATATTTAGAAGTGTTCTGCAAGTAATGAAAGTTTTAAGCAGGACAGAGGACAGGGCACTTTAAGTTCTGCAAATATTGTCTTGTGTAATTTGTTCTTCAGATGGAGGTGGCTGTCATTAGAGTATGGTTGGAAAATGTTTCAGAACACTAGTGTTCACTGCTGGCTTTTGTCTGTAGGTCATCTCTAGTGACCATTAGCTCAGAAGATATGGGCTACTGGGTGTTCCTATGTTTCTGTAATGTACAGCTCTTTGCTTTGGGCTCTGATAAATGCTTAGAAATAATTTCTGTTGTTTTTGAATGCAACTGCTTTTCTAGAGATTTTTGGATCCCCTTTCTGTTGGTGTTTGAAGATGATACACGTTTGCGTTCTGACATTAGGCAAGCTCATTCAGGTTATGATTAAAGATGATTGTTATCACACTTGCTCTGCTACCATGAGTGCTCAGTACCGATCCTCGCTACCAGAACCTCAGCAGGTTGTCATCATGTTGGGACTAGCTGACCCAACCAGAGGACTGGAAAAGTTTATCTGATAAACGCTCTTCTAAGTTACATACAGTTGTTCTTAATTACTTCCGGCAAGGCCTTTGTCTCCACGTAATCTGTTTATATCTTACTTTTTGATTTGTTAATTTGTATCAATGGCCTTAATATTATCTAGTTGTATCAATAATTGAGAGATGGTACAAATACCTCAGTAACCATAAGCACTACTGAAAGACAGTTATTCGTTTGAAAATCTGTGATTTGAGAATAAAATCCTTTTCCTACTGTTTTGTAGTTTCATCCATTTGTCGATCTCACAGATTTCTCTGTTTGGACTGACATGTCTTTTTAATGTGGCATAAAGCAGGATAGCTAACTAATACATGTGTATCTTCTAAATGTATATCTTTCTGGTGATAAATTGGCAAATAGCATGGGGCATTCAGGTAATCACGTGCAAAGTTACAGAAGGTTACAGAGCTCTCAGTGTTTGGACATGGCATTTAGGTTCTTAGATTCCTATAAACAAGTCCTTGCAAATGAGCCACTGGTTCAGTGTGAAATACTTAAAGCAAATCTGTTTCTTTTATCGTGTTAGGTAGCTGAGGTATGTAGATAAATTTTGTGAAAATTAGTAGCTATATAGGACAGCATTGAAAAAGCCCTTGTCAGATTTCTTTACAATTAACTGATAGATTTCAGGTCCCCTTTAAGAAGTTCACATCGACAGTACAGTTCTTTTACCCAGAAAATTATTTCTTGGCTAGGTGCCACTTTGTGGAAGGTGACTGTGTGGCTGTTACTTCTCTGTGCTATCCCTTGGCTACATCGCCAAGCTCCAAGGCGAGTTCTTCATGTAATTCTCTTGCATCTGCCTGCTGGGAATGGTTACCATAGGAGAAGACAGAACATTTTAAAGGTATGAAGTTGCTTATTGTAGGAAACAGCTGTTTGTGTTGGAAAAGTTTGGGTTGCAAGGGGTTAAGTGTCTTCTCTAAAGATATTGTAGTTTCAATTTCACTGTTTTATGTCTGTGGTGTGAGATTGTTCCATTCTTTTAGTTTGAAAAGTCAGCACCAGCAATTATTATTTTATGGTAATAGTCTGGAGGACCACTGGAAGCAGGCAGTGTGTTACTTCTCCTTTACTCACCACTTCAAGCCTGTCCATGTTATTGTAAGCTGTGGTGGTACATGCACAAAGTTGAACATTTGGTTGTTGGACACCTTTTTCAAGGCAGTTGGTAAATCTAGAGGCAAAATCTATGTTGACTTGATGTTGAGTGTTCTGGTTGGCTTAGTAGCCAGGTAAGCCTTGCAGTGCATGTTCAGATCAAATAGCAAAATTTGCTTTGGTGCTTATGTGCTGATATGTGAAAAACTGAAGCCTGTTTGAAGGAGGCTTAGCTGTTGAGGAGTTGTCTGTGATTTGTGGGCTTGTGTTTTGTATTGAGGGGTTTTTTTTTTTTAGTTTATAAAGAAAACCTGTGACTGAAGCAAGTATATAAATTCAGTCTTGATTCAGATTTAGGGCTCGGAGATATCACAATTCATTCACACCTTCATATATTGCATCTGTAAATTGCTCTGCTGAAAGCTTCTTGGACAACTGGCATTCATTTGGCTGTTTGAGACTCTTACCTTTTAGTATTATATTAATCTCATGTCCTAAACATTCACTAACAAATTGAGAGCTATTAGCTTTATTTATTTATCATGAAACACAGGCACTGCTCCAGACTGAGCCTCCAGTTTATAAAGAATGCATTTGTGTAAACAAAGACAACTTTTTGGCGTATGTATAATTTCATAGGTATAATGACTGACATCCTGCTGCAGGCAAAACCAACTCAACTCAGGGAATTTTTCTTAACTTACTGCCAGTTAACACAAACTTGCCATTATTGATTGGAAGGCAATTAAACAAACACTTAGGGAAATGCCTTTCCTTCTCCAAGCTCATCTTCTGTCATATGCTTCCCTTCCCTCATCCGTAGTCTAAGCCTCCCTTGTTCTCCCCATGCACAACACTCGGTCAATGCACACTGGGATGCCTTAACAACAGTGTGGCCAGCAGGTCGAGGGAGGTGATCCTCCCCCTCTACTCTGCCCTGGAGTACTGTGTCCAGTTCTGGGCTCCCCAGTTCAAGAGAGACAGAGAACTACCGGAGAGAGTCCAGCGGAGGGCTATGAAGATGGTGAGGGGACTGGAGCATCTCTCTTATGAAGAAGGGCTGAGAGACCTGGGTCTGTTCAGCCTGGGGAAGAGAAGCCTGAGAGGGAATCTTGTCAATTCTTATAAATATGTACAGGGCAGGTGTCAACAGGGTGGGACCAGGCTCTTTTTGGTGGTGCCCAGCGACAGGACGTGGGGCAATGGGCACAAACTGGAGCACAGGCAGTTCCACCTGAACACAAGGAAGACCTTCTTTACTGTGGGGGTAACAGAGCACTGGCACAAGCTGCCTAGGGAGGTTGTGGAGTCTCCTTCTCTGGAGATATTCAAAACATGTCTGGATGCATTCCTGTGCACTCTGCTGTAGGGGCACCTGCCTTAGCAGGGGGGTTGGACTGGATGATCTCCAGAGGCCCCTTCTAACCCCTACCATTCTGTGATTCTGTAATCCCAATTCGTTTGGTGAGGCAACAGGCAGCATGAGAGGTCAGGGCCATGTGCAGGGTTTCCTTCTGCTGCTGCTCCTCCTCCATGCTCTTCACTGGTTTTCTTCTGCTCTGGTGGGTTGCCCACAGACCACAGCCCCGTGGCAGTAGGAGGACAGAGGGGGAAAATTTCCTGCCCTGAGATGGATCTGCCATGGGCCCCAGCACCTTTGGGGCCATCTCTGCTCTGATGTGAAACACCTCCTTTCAGCAGTGTCTCTAGTGCTGTCCGTAGCAGTGCCACCTCTGATAAGTCTCCTCTGTTGCTTCTCGTTTGTCTTCTCTGTTTCTTCCCCAAAGTGTTTGAGCCAAAGCACCATGTGCCCTTCTGGTTGAGATTTTGGCGTGCAGTGGGTTGTTTCCATCAGTTTGAGAGCCACCTGGCACTGGCTATGACAGGGTCAGGACATTTCATGGCCTCCTTCTGCACTGGTGACACCTACAGCCCTCTGGCACCAAAACCCTGCAGTGTGTGCTCAGTACACCTCCCACAGTGGCTTAGCAAACAATTTAAATGGCTCTTAGTGAACAGCTGTGGTTGTTTTCCCAGACTATGCAAAATTTGGTTCATTGATATAATCTTCTATACTTTTTTGGGTTTATGTGGCTTTTTTCTCTTTTGTGTGCATATAACTGTTCATCTTCGTAACATTTTGACTTTTGCATTTGCTTGTGGTGATCCTATGTAACTAGTAGTTTAGGGATCCTTGTCTTTTTTACATATCTATCCCTCTTTTTACGGAATATGCAATTATTATTGTTATTACTTTCTCCTAGATTGTGGATTAATTTGGAGCTTCTCTCTGTTTTTTCCTAGAAGTCTTTTCTTTTGTATCCAAAAAAACAAAAGCTTTCTGCTTAGCTGTTTTAACACAATAACCTCCAAATATACTTTCACTGTGAATATGCAGATGCATTTCTAAGTATAGTGATTCTATTGTACTGGTCAAGATTTTGATGACATGAAAAGGCAGATCATGATTGTGCACCTGGACAACTTGCAAAGGAATAACCAACAGATTTATGATCTGAACGTACTGCTAGGTCATCATGTGAATCCTCTGAAGTCAAGAATTGGGTGCATTTTCAATGCTTATTTGAAAATACTAGACTGAAAGGAGCTCAGCAGTGAAACCTGAACTTAACGTCAACAAAAGATACCGTGACGTCTCTTACATGTGAGAATCTCAGTGAGAAATGAAACATTTGACCAAACATTGTTAATCAAATGAAACATCATCAACTGTTCAAGTAGTTTACCCAGTAGGTTCACATTTATTCAGGGATAACCAGCTCATCTTCCAGAAGACCACATCCACGTAATGGAAAAACTGTGCAGCCACCTCACCGCTGCCTGGCATGGTGAGAAGAGACAGGGACTGGGATAACTTAAGAGTATAGGGCAGAGGGAAGGAGGAAGTAAAACAAATAGCTCTTAAATACAGCTGAAGCTTTCACACTGAGAAATTTTTTAAGTTGGCCAAAGTTTACAAAGGATGGACTCTCTTAAATTCCTACATGAACAAGAAAAACAGGCTATCTACAGTTAGGACTGCCAGACTTGATCCATAAACCTGCCTTGTAGCTTATCTCAAAATGACAAGTCATTTGGAGCCAAGCAGAAAGGACCTGCTGCCAGTAGATACAGTTAATGCTGTACTCACCCAGGAAATGCAGGTAATAGCTCTGACTGCCAGGCTGTTGCAGGTGGCTTAGTTGAGGCTCACCCATGGGATGGGGGGGAGGACCAGAAGGAGGAGGCTTCCATTGCTCAGTTAGCAGACTGTTGGATTGTGCATGCACTACCTCATCCTATCTTCTTACTGCCTTAATGTAAATATTGCACTCTTCCTAAGTTTTTCAGAGCAGAAGAGCTTTTGGAAGGTAGAGAAAACAAGGAAGCTGTAATTATACCTGGAGGGAAAAGATGCTTATCTGTGCTTTCAAATATAAAACTCTGCAGTTCAGGTATTTTATATTAACCGTTAGCCTCGAATGGCACAGTAGGGTGTTAGTTTTGTAGTATCAATAATTTTATTGCTTGTTTTCCTTGCTCCGGACAATTTTTTTTTTTCCTGCATAGGTTTGCCACATGGAAATTTGTATAATATGAGAGGTTAAGTTGAAGTGATCTGGATGTAAAAGAGCTAAAAAATAATAATTACTCCAGACTCTTAAGTCTGAATGTCAATCTTCTTATGTCATCTCCTTTTATTTCACTTGCAGCAAGTGCTGTGAGAAATTTGACAATTTTGCTGATGGGTACTAACCGTACCTTTAACATAGTGGCAACTAGGGTGAAGGTAAATGAAAGGTGGAAAGCAGATGTCTAATGAAACCTTAAGCAGTGTTTTGAAAATAATTTTGTGAGTCTTGAATACTAGGGATGGAAAGAAAGAGGTATGGGAAATGATGAGGGCAAACTGTTACAGGGAACACAAGATTTTCAGGGAAGAATGTAAAAATGCAGAAAGCACCTGTTGCAGTCATGACCGCAGAACTGAAGGGATTGACGGAGTTAAACAAGACCAGAGCTGACTTTTATTTGAGTTTCAAAGACCTGGAAAGACAGGAGAAAATACAGATACTTAGTTTATTGTTTTGGGAGAGAGATTAGCCTTGGGTGTCCGGGTGCAAAAATTAGGGCAGATGTAGAGGCATATAAATGTATGTAGAAAGCAGGATAAAAAGTCCAAAGCTGCAGAAACATATTCAGAAGTTGGAGGCAGCAAAGTGGCAAATACTGTTTAGGTTCAGAAGAATATACTTCAGTGTTTTAATGGTAAATAATTTTCTAAAAGAAATCTTGATTTTTTTTTTTAATATGTGTGATATAATTGAAGAAACAAAGACTTTAATATCTATGCAATATTAAGAAATATTTGGTTGGTTTAATGTCTCAGAAGAGTGCAATTAAATGAGACACCCTTTAGATTGTTACTATTGCTGTTGTAGTTGCGCAGTCTGAAGCAGAGCTGTTCAGTCTCGTTTGTCGGCCCTCAAGGTGATTACCCACCTGTAAGACAGTTGATCTTCCTTAAAATTCCTACTGCTTCCTAGAACATTTTTATTAAGCAGATTAAAAACCAAGCCACTCTAGTACAAACAGTTTTGGCTAAGTTTAGAAAGCAAATGAAGTCAAGTTCTGGAATTAAACCATGTTCAACACCTGAGTTAATGTGGGAAGAATATTTGGTCACTTCTCAGTACTTTGTGGCAAAGTGAGTAGAAAGACTATTTTTTTGTTTTTCATTTATCTGAATACTTTGTGGAGTGCATAGTTACTGTATCGAAATAACCTCCAATTTTTGTAGGCATTTGGCATAGCTACTGATGAAAACTTTGTTATCACCACGACAAACAGGAAGGAAATTACAGAAGATAACTTCAGTAAGTATCTTAAACAGCAAAATAAATACAACTATTTCTTACATTGATTGTAAAAACCCCATTATGATTGTTTGACATGCAATAATTAACTGGAAGTACAAATCCTATAATAGTTCATCAATAAATATGACAAAACAAACAGGACTTTAACAACTACTTGTTAGTATGATGCCAGTTATACAAGGTAATTTTTTACCATTGCTAGGAGGCTGAGTAAGTCAATGCCTAAGAAAATATAGAGATTACCTGAGGCTAAACCTGTGCTGATTTTGAGAGCAGAAGCTGACTGGCGCAGTGAATGCCCCTCAATATGCTTTATATTTCATCTTCACTGCAGGCGAACTTGTTCAAGATGGGATTACTTTATACCTGCTGCAGACAGTTGATCAAATGCTGCTTTCAGCAACCAAGGAGCGAATTGACTTCCTGCCCCACTATGATACACTTGTCAAAAGTGGGATGTACGAGTACTATGCTAGTGAAGGGCAAAATCCTTTGCGTAAGTACTTGCCAAAATAATCTTGTGTAAATTATATTTATATTAATATAATGTGGTTATGAGCAATTTAACTTTTAATTACAGCTGGTGAAAAAATAACTATGTTCTTTATACAACTTTTTTTTAAATATGACTCAAAATGGTCGTGTAAGAATCCAGATTTACAGAGGTACCTCCTCAAATACTTCTTTAAGAAGTTTGAGTATTTTAGAAGTAAACTTACTTTATTCTTGATAATTGTGTTGCAGATGTCATACAGACAGGTCAGCATTTGTGTTATCAGCTTTTTTTCTCCTGTACTGTCTTTGAACTTGGTGACCAGTTTTTGTGTGAGCTACCACAGAATTTTGTCTACTGTCCCGTCTGTGTTTCTACAGGGCTTAACTTACCAATGAGAGCAAATATTTCTTTAAAAAGACACTGCTTTAGTTTTTATCTAACTGGTGTATTAAATATGTAACCAACATTTCATGTTGTTGTATTTAAAAAATTAATTTCTGTTTTTGACTTCTGAAAATTCTGTCTGTGGCTATGATTACTTTTTAAGTATGTACATCTCAGGTACAGCAGGCTCAAAACTGTACTGGAAAAACGCAAGAAATGCAAACATCAAGATTCAAGCATTATACCATTTCCACAGCGATATCTGTTTCAAAACAGCCTCAACAATTTCTACAAATAGCAACCGTATTTTTAAGTACCGTTCTCCTTTTGCCCCTTCCCTCTTTCTGTAATTCTTTGGTTTCCTGTCCTGCCAAAGACATTATTTTGGTTCAGATTTGGGGGCACTGTACTCAAAGTGCACTAATAGCTTGGTCAGCAGTACATGTATCTCTGTGCACAGGAATTCCTGTATTAGACCCCACGAAGGATTCTGTTGAGATCTCTGCTTTGTTCCTACCAGCAGCCAGTATCGGATACCTGAGAAATACTAGGAAAACAAGAAGTCCATGCAGAGATGCAGCAGAAGTGATTCAGGGACTTTGAGTTCCTGTTTATGGACTGCTCTTTTCCGTGAACTTTTTAATGTGGTTCAGGAAGTAGCCGGACGTTTTTAGCATTCACAATATTTTCTGGTATTGAGCCCTCAGCTTTATTTCATGTGATGTGAAGTGTCATGTCTTTTTGTATGTGTTGAACCAGTTACAACTTTTTCACGTGTTTCCCTACTTTGTATACTGGGAGAGATCATAAAGAGTTGCTGGCAGATTAGCTGCTTTTGTTAGTTTAAAGCATGATTCACTAACTTGAGGGTTGGGGTGCAAAGTCGTGACACTAGTTTACTCACAAGCACCAGAGTGAATCAGCGCACCTACTGGAGTAGTGAGAAATGACCCCAACCCTCCAAAAAGGTTCCACGCAAAAGGTGAGACAGTCAGCAGTCCAACTGAAGTGTCTCTCTCCAAGTGCATGCAGCGTGGATAACAAACAGGAGGAGCTGGAATCCACTGTGCAGCTGTAAAGCTGCGATCTGATCACTATCACTAAAACTTGATGAGATGACTCACATGATTGGAGTGCTGCAATTGATGGCTGTAAACTGTTCAGGAAAGATAAAGGGGTTGCCCTCTACATTAAAAAAAAAAAAAAGATTAGCTGCACAGAGCTCTCTTTGAAAAACAGCAGTGTGCAGGTCAAGAGCTTATCAGTGAAAATTGGAGACCAAGCCAACAAAGAAAGCCTTGTGGTTCGTGTTTACTACAGACTGCCTGATCAAGCAGTAAAGTGTTCTTACTTCAACTATAGGAAGCATCTAGAAGACGCTTGGAGTGTATTCAGGATAACTTCCTAATCTAGGTGATAGAAAGTCTAATCAGGGGAGATGTATTGGTGAGCAATAAGTCCACTAATGTGGAGGAACTTAGTGGAAAGGTCAAGATTTATGGTAGCCTGGGTTGTAGTGATCATGTCCTGGTGGAATTCATGATCTTGAGGGACAAAAACTAGGTGAAATGTATAGTCAGGACTCTAAACCTTAGGAAAGTAAAGTTTCAGTTGTCTAAGGGACTGGTGGATGGGACACCATGGGAACTGCCCTCAAGGATAAAGGAGCAGAAGAGAGCTGACAGCTGGTTAAAGACTTTGTCTTAGAGCACAAGAACTATTGATTCCCATGTGCAAGAAGTCAGGCAAGGAAGGCAGGAGACTGACATGGCTGAGTAAGGACCTCCTGATCAAACTGAAACATGAGGGAAATACATGGGCAGTGGGAGCAGGGGCAGGCATCCTGGGAATAATATAGGGATGTTGCCCCACCATGTAGGGATGGGATCAATAAAGCTAAGGTAACAGCTGGACCTAAATTTGGCAAGGGATTTGAAGAAGAATGATAACAAAAGCTTCTATGAGTATGTTAGAAAAGGAGCACAGAAAGAAATTGTACCCTCCCATAAATGAGATGGGGGGGTCATAGTGACAGCTAACATGGAGAAGGCTGAAGTACTAAACAATTTTTTTGCCTCAGTTTTCACTGGCAATTGTTCTTTCCACATCCCTCGAGTCCCTGAATCTCAAGGCAGGGACTGGGGGAATGAAGTCTCACTCATCACAGGAGAAGATTTGGTTCAAGACTATCTGAGGAAATGGAATATAAAAGTCCATGGGACCCAATGAGATGCATCTCAGGGTCCAGATGGAACCGGCAGATGTAGTCACTAAGCCACTCTCCATCATATGCGAAAAGTCATGGTAGTCAAGCTAAGTCTCCAGTGGCTGGCTGGAAAAATAGAAACACCACACTCATTTTTAAAAAAGGAGGACTCTGGGAACTATGGACCACTCAGCCTCACCTCAGTGCCTAGTAAGATCATGCAACAGATGCATGCTTCCCTCCTGGAAGCATAAATAGCAGGGAGGTGATTAGAGACAGCCAGCATGGCTTCAGCAAGGGCAAATCATACCTAACTAATCCACTGAGCTTCTACAACGGATTAACTGTATTGCTGGATAAGGGAAGACTAACTGATGTCATCTGTTTTGGCTTCTCAAAGGCCTTTGATATGGTCCCACACAACATCGTTGTAGCTAAATTGGAGAGATACGAGTTTGATCAATGAACCCTTTGACAGGTAAGGAATTGAAGGGATAGTCGCGTCCAAAGACTTGCAGTCAATGACTCAATGTCCAAATGGAGATTGGTGACAAGTGGTGTCCCTCAGGGGTCCATGTTGGGACCAGTACTGTTTAATATCTTTATTAGTGACATAGTGGGTTTGAGTGCACTCTCAGCAAGTTTGTAGACATCAAGCTGTGTGGTGCAGCTGACAAGCTTGAGGGATGGGATGCCATCCAGAGGGACCAGGACAGGCTTGAGAAGTGGGCCACTGTGAACCTCACGAAGTCCAGAAGGCCAAATGCAAGGTCCTGTAACTGAATCAGGACAATCTCCATTATCAATACAGGCTGAGGGATGAATGGACTGAAAGCAGTGCTGTGAAGAATGATTTTTTGAGATACTGGTGAATCAACAGTTGGACATGAGCCAGCAATGTGCACTTGCAGCCTAGAAAGCTAACTGTTTGCTGAACTGCATCAAAAGAAGCATGGCCAGCAGAACAAGGGAGGTGGTTCTGCCCCCTGCTCTGGTGAGACCCCACCTGGAGTACTGCATCCAGCGCTGGGGCCCCTAGCACAAGACAGATATGGACCTGTTAGATCAGGTGCAGAGGACGGCCATGGAAATGATCAGAGGGATGAAACACCTGTTGTATGAAGAAAGGCTGAGAGAGTTGGGGTTGTTCACGCTGAAAAAGAGAAGGCTGCTAGGAGAACTTAAGCAGCCTTTGAGTACTTAAAGGGGTCTTATAGAAAAGATGGAGAAAGAATTTTTACTAGGGCCTGTAGTAACAGAACATGGGGTAACAGTTTTAAACTGAAATAGAGTAGATTTAGATTGGACTTTAGGAAGAAATTCTTCACAGTGAGGGTGGTGAGAACTGGAACAGGTTGCCCAGAGAAGTTGCGGATGCCCTGTCCCTGGAAATGTTCAAGGCTGGGCTGGATGGGCAACCTGATCTAGTGGAACCCCATGGCAGGGGGGTTGGAACTAGATGATCTTTGGAGGTCCCTTCTGACCTAAACCATTTTAGGATTCTGTCATCTCTTGTTCACGTTTCCTATGCCAGTCACGGATCTCAGGAGTTCATTTTTCGAGGCATGTACATTCTGTTGTGCTTAATTAAGGCTCTTGTTTTTACTGTTTGAACAAAACTAATAAACCTGAGGTACAGCAGTACAAACTAGCCTGACCGTTCCTTGTCTATGCATAGCTTGTTAAGTTGAATTTGATACTTCTGCCTTTCTAGCTTAGCTCAAGACTTTTGTAAAGGAAGGCTAATTACTATTTCATTTCAGTGCAACACTGAATCAATGGCTGAACCTGACATTTTTGAAAATGAATGCCTATGTATGGTAATGATTACCTGCGGTAGCTATCCAAGAACTTTTCAGGGAAAGATTGGGAGATCTTGGACATGTGGGAACTATTATATGGAATCCCAGAATAATTTAGGTCAGGATGGATCTCTGGAGGTCATGTCATCTAAGTGCCTGCTCAAAACAAAGTCAATTAGATCAGGTGGCTGGAAGAGTCTTCAGAGAGTAGAAATTCCACAACCTGTTTCAGCAGCCTATTCTAGTGTTTGATTATAAAATAAATACATCTTTGTCTAATGAATTTTCCATGTTCCAACTTTTGTTCGTTGCTTACTCTGCTATCACTNGGAAGAGTCTTCAGAGAGTAGAAATTCCACAACCTGTTTCAGCAGCCTATTCTAGTGTTTGATTATAAAATAAATACATCTTTGTCTAATGAATTTTCCATGTTCCAACTTTTGTTCGTTGCTTACTCTGCTATCACTCTACATCTCTGAGAAGAGTCTGGCTTCATTTTTGACCCTCCTGTCCTGGTTTGGGCCAGGACAGAACCAATT